>KN172139.1:60774-93494 GCA_000757755.1 Steinernema glaseri
GGATGACCTCATAAGTTTTTTATAGCACATCTTAATACAAATCCGATGTCTGCAGTAATGGCGCCTCCGCACCCATTTCCGGAAACTTCCCGCGCTCTGTTTAAATCCCAAAATGCGCGGCGCTCGTCTGTGCAGGCATGCTTTGCCCGTTTTCGCGCCTAAAGCGCCAATCGATATTAACTCTGATTCATGTACCGGGACTATTTATTTCATTATTTAATATCTTCCACAGAAACATTAAAGTAGCCAGCTTAAAATTTTAAGTAGGTCGAATTGAGTTTTTTTATGGATAATGACTATTTTTGGCGCGCGAACTGTTTCTTACGCGTTGCAGCAATATAAACCACTATAAGACACTATCTTCCATATAAAACACTATTCATAAAAAAAAATTTAATTAAACAGAGTTCTCAATTTGCACTGATTCTGCCATATTCGTCGATGCTGTTGCTTCGGCAACGAGCACGTGCCGAAGCTACTTCGCGGCAAATATTGTGTCGGCGCATTGGTTCGTTGTGAGAATAAGCATGTGTGATTGACGGGTGAATGGCAATGCATCAGTCTTGACAAGCATCGCGTTTCCGCTCGGTCGATCTATATGTACCGTTGCAGTTGTTTGAACACACGTGTTTCAGAATGAGCCGCGTGTACGTTGGCCGTGTGCCGTATCGTGCTCGCGAAAGCGATCTCGAACGGTTTTTTCGCGGCTATGGTAAAATCCGTGAAATCCTTATGAAGAACGGATACGCCTTTGTGGAGTTCAACGATGTCCGCGATGCTGAAGATGCTATTCACGATCTGAACGGTAAAACGATCCTGAGCGAGAGGTTAGTATCGGCCTTTCAAGTCTGTGATTCAATAACGTGTTTTCAGAGTGACCGTCGAATTGGCGAAGGGTCGTCCGCGTTATGGAGGCCGGCGAGCTGGCGTTCGTCGTCGTAGCCGCAGCCGCGACCGTCGTAGAAGTCGCAGCCGCAGCCGTGATCGGCGTCGTAGCAGAAGTCGCAGCCGTGATCGTCGTACCAAGCGACAACACTCCTCGAGTCGCTCTCGCTCGCGTAGTGCCAGTGTGGACAGCATAGATGAAGACAAGAAGAGCAAGAGGAAGGCGTCTCGTCGTTCTCGTTCAGGCTCTATCAGTCCTCCTCCGAAGCGCTCCAGGAACGAGAGAGGAAAGGAAAAGGAGAACAAGGAGGAGAAACGATCTTCTTCCATTGGCAAGGACGAGAAAGACCGTAGTCCAGAAACCAGAAAGAGCCGAAGCCGGTCACCTGATAAGAAGGCAAAGTCTCGTAGCCGTTCGCGCTCGGTTGATAGAAAACTTGATTCCAAGACCCGATCTAAATCCCGCTCAAAGTCTCGGTCAAAGTCTCGATCAAAGTCGCGCTCTAAGACTCGCTCCAAGTCCCGCTCCAAGTCACGCTCCAAGTCCCGTTCCATGTCTCGATCGAAGTCTCGATCTAAGTCTCGTTCAAAGACCCGATCCAAGTCTCGATCAAAGACTCGATCCAAGTCTCGCTCTGTGTCACCCCGGCCAAATGATAGCATTCGCTCAAAGAGTGACGAGAAGCGCTCTCGTTCCAGATCACGCAGCAAATCACCAAATGACAAACCTCCTCGCTCCCCGAGATCTCCAAGTCGTTCTCCCCCAGCCTCTCGACCAAGTCGTAGCTGCTCGGCGCGATCGGCATCGCCGGTAAAGCCGCCATCTCCAGACTCGAGCGCCAACAGAGGCCGTAACAGTAGAGATCACGGTCGGCGTCGACGTTCTCCCAGCTCTGAACGGTCTCCTTCCCCTGCTCCTCCCCGTCGTCTATCACGTTCGGAATCTCGCAGCGTTTCTAGCTCACCTAGCAGAAAAGTCAACGGTCGAAAGGCTTCACGAAACCGCCGTTCATCGAACTCGGACATCCGGAGCCCGCATCGCAGCGATCACTAAGGCGATTTGGTGAGTAATTGCTATAAATTACTTGTCCCCTGACATTGCTTCGTGTCCCATTGTTCCTCTCACGCTATTTGTCTGATCTGTTCTCTTGTTTCTCCAGCACTGGATAGCAACTATTTCGTTTCAATAATCAATGTGGTTCTCTTTTCATCTTCATCTCAAGATAACTCGTTGTGTACTATTTAATATAAATACCAGTTGTTCTAGTGTAACGTTTCCGTGAAAACGTCCGACGATGTGACCGTTTTCCCACAACCACTATGCCATGCCAGCCAGCCCGGCTTAGCCCATCCGTGCGTTCCGTTATACCGATACCGCCCGCCACCGTACCGAGTCCGATCCGAGCCTTTCCCCGAGCCGTGTTCGTTCACGACAGTCACACAACCGTTCCTCTCCCTCACTGTTTCTTCCAATGTCGCCGGAGCGCCCGATACCGACGGTAACGGTTTCTATTTTGCCTTTTTGCTATGGGGGTGCGTACGGGGCCCGGGTGTGGAGTAACGTTTCAGAAGGCGTCATTCCGCCGCCGCGGAGTCCCGCATGCTTCTAGAGCGTTTCCTCTTCCGACCTCCCTCAGCAACCGGAGTCTGTGGCGCGCGCCCTTGTGGACGACGTTTGACTGAGTTCAGTTCATCTTCTTCGAATGGTGACTCATGGACACCCTCTTTCTGGAGTGACTGGCGCTGAAATGCGCAGGTACCTACGAGCTCAAAGGTATCTGAGTGATATTCCACTTTTTAACCGTCGTTTTCTTGAATAAAACATACTTTTCTCCATTCACGATGAAGGAAGAGGGAAAGACTAGTGGGATGGAAATAAAGGCGCTCATTTCAAGGTCAAACACAAGAAAATGGTTCGCAAAAGGCCGTAGACACCGTGCTATGAGTTGACAGAAGAGGAGTGAGGAACAGTGTGGAGGCTACATTTGTCTGCATTGTACCTCGATGTACACGTGATAAAGATGAACTCGGTTGCCGCCACGTGCCCGTCTCGGCGATCAGACAGGAGCGAACTGTCCGTCGATCCTTCATGTCGTCACCACTTCCGATAACGTAAATGTTGCGATTACATCGGTCGAAGACCGTTCTATTGGCTCGCGTCGTCTTATCAGGCGTGTGTTATTTTTTGATATGGATGAACAACATAAAGACGCGAATGCGGGTGCAGGACGCTGCTATATGGGAGGTCGTTTTACCTCGAAAAGTGCATCGGTACCGGCTGGTCGTGGCGGGCGGAAGACAAAGGAGACGAACATTCATTTGGGACAAAGCCACCTGCTATCACCGGTAATGTGACGCAAATGTACTACAGGCGGTTCAGTCACAGAGTGCACTAATGAGGCACCGTAGACATTAATTGAGCAAGAGTCGCTGGACGTTAGCTGGCAGTTGATTTGTCGTGTTGACAAGATAAAGATGTGTGATTAGAGCTATTCAAAGCCTTAATTTCTCAGAGCTGTAAAGTTGTTGGTAGAAATGGCCTGCGATCAATCTCATTAGTCGAATAATCCCGTTACCATGTACCAACTGCTATTTGCTTACACGCTTCCAAATCCGTACTATCTCCCCTTGGAAACGGACCTTGCAAACCCTGATAATATTTTTGTTTCCACGGACGCTACAAAGCAAAAGCGTCTTTGTTCAGGCATTTGCCTTTACCAGAAAAACAACAAGCGACAAACAGCCTTCGGATTGAATTCAAGAAACGCGATGTAATGACGCGAACGGCTTTGTAGCAGAGATGACCATTTGGAGGAACGAAGGGGTGGCGTGGCCTTCAAAATGGCAATATTTCAGCGCAACTTCCCCCTGCACGCTTCAATGTAACCCTAAGATGGCGCGCGATTAGATACCCAGACGGATAAATGGGTAAAAAACCGAAGACAAAGGAACCGGTGCACGTGCTAATACGACGTTTTCTTCACCGCTGAAGGATTACCTAGCCGGTGATTGAGGGTCAACTACAGGTCCATCTAAAGTGTTAATCTGCGCGGATCTTAAATGGTTCACCGTTAGCCGTTTGGCCAGGCGAGCGAACGGTATTGCTCGCGCACTAATCCCTACTACGGCTTAGTGTGTAGTGTGAACCTGAGTGTCATATGTCACACTTCGAAGGAGTAGAACTTTCTGCATCATCCGAATGCAAATTCTGTCGTCCGTAATGCTTCACTTAACGATCTAACATGGGAGTGATGTGGTATCCCCTTGGAAGTGCGTCAGTAGTAGATATGTTTCCGCCCTAACAGGTGATCAACACGTGGAGCAGTGTTCGGTTCCAGGCTAAAACGAATGTTTTCAGTACGGTTCTTTTTCCCCTTTGCCCGATATTCCAATCATCCTCAGATGCCCCGAGAACAAAGCCGCTGAGGGGAACTCCCCCAATCTGACACCCTTCTTTCTCATCCCTCAGCGACGCAAGAGGCGGATTGGCTTTGGCTCACGCATGGTTGCCGCCGCCGTCGCCGCCGCCGCGACATCGAGCGACATGTGGTGCCGCAGCGCCCGGAGTCCGACGCCGGCGCTCGTCTTTGGCGCGCACGCACAAAATTCAATTCGCGTTTTCTGTTCGGAGCGGGGCGGCGCTTGGCTGCTCGCCAAGTGGCGCTCATTGGCTGCTCGCGGTGCCGGGTGGTGGCGCGTCAGGCGCGCCCGGAGCGCTAGCGATTCCATCCATTCGTCGTATTTTTGCGCTCGACGGCGGTTGGCGAGTGGCGGCGTCGTGAGTCCGAGGAGGGTTTCTTCTCCGGACGAACGCGATGTCCAGAAAGCTAGCGCGTGCGTTGAGGCAAATTTTTTTGCGGCCTCCCCAACGCACGGCACAAACGCAGGCCCTTAGCAGCAGCAGGTTCCTAAAGCGGTTTTCAACCCACGAGGCGTTCGCGCCGGCCATCCGCAAAGGGTACGGTAGCGCGAGGCGTTACCACTCACAAATCTTCGCAATCAACCATTGCCAAGGGGATCGTCATCTTGGGCACTGGTGCTTCACGCGTAATAGCGCGCATAACACGTATTAGCGTAACCTAGGAGATAATTCCCGGACATGAGATAATTCCCGGGCATTAATTGTTACCCTCAAGATACTGTGATTTTATTGTCTTCCGGCCACATACAATCTGTGCCATCCCACTTAGTGCCCTTCCAAGATATATCGATTTTCTTAAAGACCTCTGTGGGATAATATTAAGTTATCTCCCACGTTTCCCTTCACAACACTTTGCAGAGGGGAACTCCCATGTTTTGCATTTGCACTTTGCACCAATGCCACATTGCAAAACAATGCGTGCGGGCGCGCGCGCCACATTTAGCGGTCACTTTAGCGAGATCGACGTTCGTCGACGCCTGTAGAGTGCTGTAAATCCGCTACGGCTCGGCGAAGTCGTCATTGTTTTTCCCTTAATTCCCTAGAGCCGCTTCGCGACATGTGTCTTTTATTACATCGCCAGAGGTGCGTTTTTTTCTCAGGTCGCTGCGAACGGTCTTCCAGAAGGGCGGAACTCATTTCCTCTCCTTGTGCAGACCGCCGGACGACGGTTCCATCGGTGTTGTGCTCGTCTTTCCGCCTTTTTGTATGTCGCGCACTGTTTTGATTTGAACAACCCGAAGGACTTTTCCGAGTGGCGAGGTCGGCAGTTCCTTCGACCTAGACGTGTTTACCCGACAGCGCGGCCATCACTGCAACGGACAGTGACAATGCGCTTAACCTGCGTCTTACCTGCTGTCCGCCGATTTCGGAGCCATCTGTCGACGGGCCCGTCTGTCCTAAAGTGTCTCGTGCTGACCTTGTCCCTCTTGACAAGATGCGTGTGCGTGTTTGCTTTGTGATACGGTTCTTTGTAGTATCACAGCGTCACTTGCAACCCACACCACCCAACCATGAGCAGCGTCGAAGAAACCGAGACTGTGGCCGCTGTGCCTCAAGAGGAGGAGGCTCAGGAAGTCGCTCCGCCGAAGGACGAGGAATCTCGCGAATCGAAGGAGGAGAGGTACGCATATGCGCGCGATAAATCTTTAATGGTACATGACTACTGTAGCCAATCAGGATCAGAGGAGGCTGCTTCTGGTGAGGACGAAGAGCAAGAGGCTGACGAGGCTGAGGATGATACTGCCGCGGCAGCAGCGCCGGCGGCTCCAGCGGCGGCTGAAAACGGCGAAGAGAAGCCGGCCGAGGAAAACGGCAAGGCCAACGGTGAGAAAAAAGATGAAGAAGAAGCAGCCGCCACTGTCGACGAGGAGTCCAAGCCAAACGGAGTATGTTAGTCAATGGGCAACAGCTGGTAACGTGACGCACTGTTTAGGACCGCAAACGTAGCGCTGAAGCCGAACCCGAAGCCGAGGCCGAGGAAGAGAGCGAGACGAGCAACGATGTCCCATCGCCAAAGCGTGCCAAGAAGGCCGAGGAGGTCACCGAGCCTGTGGCGGAGCCCGTCAGCGATGCCGTCGCCGCCGAGTGAGCTGAACCTCATCGACTGTCCTAGACTCAATGTTTCTTTGTCCTTTCTCGTGGAATCAGTTTCTCTTTCTAAGTTATTACTATTGTAACTCAGGGTTCGCCCTATTGCAGTCTATATTCTCGACTCTCCCACTTGTTTGTCTCTTCTCCCTCCGGGGGTATATGTACAAATGGTCATCCACACCATAAGGTGGTTGGACGCATTGTGCTTGACATTTGGTCTCATTAAGGTACTATCCTGTTTCGCGGAACCGATTAACGTCTATAAACTCACCCTTTTCCTTTCCCATCTAGCAATAACTTCCACTCTCACCATAATCATAGTAGCAATCGTCGAATGCGCTAGACGTCTCAATATACACGCGAGCCGCTATAGGCCGCCTTGATCACCAGGTGCTGGTTGCAAGAAGAAGTGATATTGTGATCGTCAACCCCTTAAGTCCCAAACTTCCTCCCACCGTGCGCACTATGCATCGTTACCCCTTTTCTGTTAGTTATCGTGTTGTTGTGACTGTGACTGATTACTGTGCGTGGTACTTCCTTGTTCATTTGTTTTTTCGTGTCTTCAACCTCCTCGGATACGGCCTGTGGATAAATGTTGTTGTTTGAAGTTGAGGTGCGCTCGGTTCCTTACGACCGTACGGAACAGTATATCCATCTTCGTTTTTTGCGCCCAGAACGCGCGAACTGCAAAAAGGACAATAAATCAGCGCGAGTGATGTGGTGTCCGACCTCAAAGGGGTCGGTTACAACGGAAGGGTGCAAGGTTTACGGCTATTATCGGCTTGGGTTCAACCATGCGGAAGGGCATACGGCTCACCTTAATCTAATCTGCTAATACATGGGCAGCTGGATATCAAGAGGATCCGTCGGGTCGCATGGCGGTGTATCCGGGTACACTGCTCAGCCAATGTTTGTTTTGCGGTCGAAGGCACACACGTGCCAAAAATACTGGTCAAGTGAAAGGAAACATAGCGAAATGTTTCTCAAAAACAAATAACGTTCTGGAGAACTGCCTGCAGTTTCTGGCTAGCTTTATTGCATTCAAGCCGTCGATGAAGGCTCGGCTCCACTACGACGCATGACATTTTATTTCGGACTTTCCTAAATGTCTCTGTGGTTTCGAAATGATGTATCATCGTTTATCGATTTCCTACCATTTGTCTCAAGATTAGAAGAGGTCTATTCTGAAAAAGCATATTTGAATGTTTTGCGCATAACTCATGAACGCAACCAGCACCTTAAGGTAGCAAGGATAAGACTTTCTCCGCCGCTGTCAACACATCGCTTGAGCGAGGACCGCAGCTGTTTGCCCTTTTGTTATTGTGTCGATCAGCTTTAGGTCATTCTTTGTGTCCTTATCAGTAGCTCCCAGCGCCCTCCTCTATTTTTATGAGCAGAACTGAACGTGTACTGCAGAAAATTTTTACACATCGAACCGAGCGTTATGAAAGCCTAGCACTATCGATCTAGTAGAATATTTTTCAGTCGGTATTCCAAGCACACATGGCCATATTGCATAATACAAGATACAAATGGTAACGGTACGGTGTGCTAGCTGCGACCTGAAATTAGTTCCTAGAGCTTGTTCCTCTTAACTACTTCATACTTCATCCTGCTACTTGATCCAAGGCGATATTCTTAATGAATATCGCCTGCGCTTAGTTCACTGCGCGAGCTTTACAGGTGAACACGATGACCTTTACATCGTACGTCAATTTAGGCCAATCATTCATTTAGGAGTCATTGATGAAAGACAAACTATTGAACTATGTACCAAAAAAATTCCTTGGTCCACGTTTTTAAATTCCTTGGTTAAGGTTCCGCATACTGATGGTAAGGGCCAATAGAATGAGGACCAACAATCGTTCCGACACATTTGGATGCAATCATCGAGTACTTATTAAACTCTGTCATGTTGAACGGGTTGTTGATTTGTCAACCGAGGGTTCTGTTGCTTTCGTTGTTTACGCGCACACAACTGGTTTTATACCCTTCGATGACTGGTTTCAGTGGTGACGTCATAACGTTCATTCGATTTCCTTCAAATTCTCGAAATCGGAGGAACATTGTAGTATGTATTAAAGTTATGCAGAACACGTAAACAGACTATCCATATTCCGCCACGTAGTGTTTTTCGCTTCCTCGATTCAGTGCAGCCGTTGAGTCACCAACGCTGCCGGATGAGAAAACACTACTGTGTTCCGAATTATTGTTGGTATATTTCGTCGCATTGCGTATTTCGTAATTGCATTGGTTTGGTAATATAACGTTTTTATGTTCCTTTTTTTGTGCACGCATTCACTTTGTGCGTACGCCCTTTTATTCAGTTTTGAAATACAGTTCTTCTCCTCTTTGCGCGCCTTTTTGTGTATGTATGTTGGAGTCGTTCCTCTTACCCATGATCATACTTCTTTCCACCGGATGCCGTTTACACATTGCGGACCCCAGGCAGAAAAAACATGGGCAATTCAAAGATTATTGTTGCCAGGGAAATAGGTGGTAGGGTCGTCTTGTTTACCAAGCGTCAGTGACGGCCGTGCAAACCGAGGCGTTGGCACATTTCGGCGACGGGTGTTCCTGTGTTGTGCTCGAATTTCCCGCCTCTCTAAGGCTTTCCTAGTTTTTTTTTTCCTAGTATTTCTTGTCCTACGCCACCTGTGTGCTCACAGTGACATGTAGCATAGCTAGGAAGCCTCTTCGTGATACAACACTTTCAAATCGATATCAGCTGGGGAACGTCGTCGTGCGTTTATTGCGCGATTCAGAAACGTTCGTGCGCGCAGCGTTCGCATTCCTCCCTCATCTCTAACGCTTCCGATCTGTCAACAACGCCGCCCTGTACCTCCTCTCTATACGTTTACCTCAGTGCTAAAGAGAATGGCGGCGATTTTGCACAACGATTTTGTCAATTGTGATAACGCTTTTGCGAGAGTTCTCGAGAACCACATTCCTTGTTTACATCACGAGGTTTTGTTGCGATGACCTGTTCTATTTTCGGACGTGTTGATCCCTCGCTGAAATCTAGCTCATTCTGAAGTCGACTGGCGGTGGGAGTGGTCGGACGTTTTGGAGATATGCATCCGGTGCCATGGTCATGTTTCATCGGCATTCGTGTGACTGCCTGTTTGCTATCAGTTGTTTGCAATCGTTTTATTTGTGTCTATAGCTAAGCCACTACTCCATCTCTCATGAGCGGCTTGGCTTGCGTCTGGACTTTTTCTTGAATTCCAAGCTTCCTAGGCTGACTCTTTTTTATTAGTGACTTTTTTGTCTTTGTTGGGGTGTTTTAAAAATGAAAGTTAGAAGTTGTGGACATGCTTTTAATAGCCTGCGATGCTTAAGAGCTTTCCAGAGTTTTACAGCCCCACATCTAGTGTACTATATCGATCGACACATCGACGTCGTACATATTTTTTGCCCTTAGTATTTACAGGATGGAAGACGTCTGTTATTCTTTAAATTGATGGAAAATCAGTAACCTGTTATATTGAAGAATAGCCATCAACCCCATTTCCGCTTCTGCAGCTTAGAGGTTCATTCGTGGGAGTGGTGATGAGTCACATATTGCGTCATCTGAAGTTGTGTGGAAATTGTCATTATCTGTAACTTCGATACTATTCTGCGTCCGATATTAGACGTTACTCAATTTCGAATGCTTGCGAAATTAGATGCGATGCCAGGGTGAAACCGTCGTCCATAATTTCACGTCAGCCTCTATGCATTGCGAGATTTTTCTGATGAAAACATGGCATTGAGCGAGCATTCGCTTATCACCAACTTTTTTACTTTGTATTACTGCGTAGTCAACAACATGCGATGCGTTTTATTTTCTTCGTCCCATCACACGTCGTTTCAGATTGGTTTCATGCCTTGTGTACATCCCTACAACACTCTCATCTCCATTCAATCTGACATTACGCCTAAAGATGTCTACCATGCCGACATTGACCGCCATTATTATGGCCGACAATTTTTCCCCTCAGTTTTCGCGGATGGGGGAGTCCGAATGTTGGGTGAGTTCACATATGAGTGCATGTAAGAAGTGTTAAAAGTCCTTCTTACATTGGGTGCATTTGTTGGAACCAAATCGTCTTAAAAAGCTTCTTAACGAATATTTAGGCTCAAAGTATGAAGCTCAAAAGATAAATTTTTCAGAAACTTATCTTCTTTTTTGCAATCTGAAATGAAGAAGGAATCAACATCCTCAATATAAATCATTGTCAAATATGTTAACTTTGCTATTCTGAATAAGTGCTGAATCTTCACACCAAAAGAGCATTCGGAAAAGCATTAAATCGAAGTAGACACCATAAATCTCCCCTTGCTATATCCGTAACTATGAAAATTCAGGGTCTCAGAAAGCTCGGCTCCTTATCTCATCTCGAGTGCTGTCTCCAGTGGATCGCGCGCACCCTCGTGAATAGAGTTATCGTCGTTGTTGCTCACGAAGATGCCAAAGCGCGCGAAAGAATCGACTCACTTCTGCGGTAAACAACATCCCCTAGACTAGAGAAAAATTGTAATTTTCAGAGCGTACAACGCCTTTTTTGCCGGCCAGACCGTTTTTGACAAAACCATCGGAAGTGTCGGGGACGCAATCCGCGCCGTTGACCGTGCGAACCTGCTCAACGGCGAGTTTATGCTCGTCCACAATCCGGCGACCATATGTGTTAACACATTGGATCGCGAGATCCAGGAGTTCCTGGAGCTGCGGAAGGAAAACAAAAACAATGTTATGATGTTGATCTACAGGAAGAGTGGGAACAAAAACAACGTTCCCGTGCAAGTGGAGAATGAAACTGGCAAACTGTTGTCGATAGATGAGGAAATGGAGGATTGGGACAGTGCCTACGAGGTAAGTTGAGGATTTTCAATTAAAGTATACTTGCACCCTACATTTCCTCAGGGTAATTAATGGTTTTTCTTTTTGATTTATGATGTTGCGAAATTCCCTAGTTTTTATATGCAGAAACGGGCTACTTTTTATTGCCCAACGGGTGAAATATAAGTTATATTTGATATCATACTGGCATATCGGTATTTGACACAAAATGCAGTTGGGCTCCAGAAAGAGATTCACAAAAAGCGTAACACCAAAAAAAGCGGGCAGAGCTTGTTGTAAATCTTGGAGTTTTACGAGTGAAGATACACACAGATCTTCAATTACTTCTATAGATCGTTAAAGTGATTGGTATTGGTATTATTGGATAGAAGTGAACAGTTTATCCGCCTGTTACAATCGATCTCAATTTCAGGGTTCCGATACCGACGACGCAACCGTTCGCAAAGACATAGAAGACACGGGAATTGCCCTGTGCGCTCCGAGCGTGGCCACCGAGTTCTCAGGAAACTTCGACTTCCAGGAACGCGATGAACTCATTGACCACATTCTGGAAAACGAAGAAGTGCTTTGTCAGAACATCACTGTACATGTGCTTTCTGATGAAGTGGTTACATCAACCGCCAAGTAAGTGAATGTATTTAAACGTGTCATATTATGAGACTACCTTTTAGTAATATGGCAGATCTCATCCGCATGCAGCGCGAGTTCCTACAGCGTTGGTACACCCCTATAGCGCCCAACAGACGGTCACTGAGGGACAGGTCCAGAGATTCGCGCATTGTCACTCACCGTAACAACGTTTTCATCACTATGCACAATGAGATAATACCGGCTGCAAAGCTGAAAAAGATAAGAAACGCGTTCATCGCCGGACGAGTCACATTTGGCAATGATGTTGTGATGGACAATGTGAAAATCGGCGAAGGCGCAACCATTGGTAGGCATATAATTCATATCTCCAGTAATTTCAAATTTTGTAATTTCAGGCCACAATGTGGTGCTGAAGAACTGCATTGTTGGAGAAGGAGTAACCATTGCTGATGACATAATACTAAGAAATTGCATAATTGACGACAACGTCACCATCGGGTCGAAATGCACCATTGGAGAAAACTGCTACATTGAGAAGGATGTAAGTACAGCTTTACCTGCTATTTATGTCCATAAAAAGCACGTCAATACGTCCTGGATTGCTTTTTAATACGGAAAGTAAAGTGAAAGAAGGTTAACGCTCTTGATTTCAGTATGATCTTCCGGACAATTCTCATATTCCTGACAACGCTTTTGTATCCAAGGATTTGCTTTCCTTCTCTCGTGACAACTCTTCTGCATCATCGGATTCCGGAGGAAATGTGTCGGAGGGAGATGACAACGACGACTTTTTCGATGACATCACGGATGCTATGACCGAAGCGTTCAACACGCTGGATTCTTCTGAAAACAGTTCCAAGAATCTGCTGATCGAAATTAATCGTTCCCGTCTCATCTACAGTCTTCCTATTGAAGAAGTTGCACGACAACTTATCTGGGCTTTTCTAAGCTTGAAACAGTGCAGTAGCCTCAAGGCTATTGAGAAACTTATTGACGAATGGCTCGAAGTTTTTGAGAACTACTACAGCTCTGAATTTGGCCAGAGAGATCTACTGGAGAGGTTACAAGTGTGTTTGGCAACTAAAGAACATGTGCTAACGGTCTAATTTTAGGAATTCACAGAATCTCACCCGTCATTCACTAAGAAATTAAAGCACGTCGTTTCCTATTTTTACAACAACGATGTTTTGAATGACGACGCCATCTATAAGTGGTTTGACGTCATGGAACGCGGTTCAGAGATGTATAAGGAGATAAGTCAACTCGTCACGGCTCTGAAGGCACAGAACCAAGAGTAATTGAGTAAAAAGTTGTTTATAATCGAAAAATATTGCACGTTCATGTTATATGATACGCACCCGCAAGTACAATAAACCCACAGTGTTCTCAACACCTATGATCCACTTAGAAGAAAAATTTTTTTTTTATTACAGGTCCTCAATATTGGGAAAATTGGATGGCTTTTTTTACTGGGCAAATGATTAAACTGACGCAGAACGCCCTAAGAATCTGCATAAAAACACGAACTTACCATTATTGATGCCTTCTGCGGTTACCAAAGTAACGCATTTTGTGACATATTTAAAACCGATGCGAAAACTACTCGAACCGAACATTATTCTTTCAATGCCTTCATTGAAAGGCGAAATCAATTTTACCTTTAATCAAAATTACCTTGTTTTCATTCTTTCTACAAAGTAAGCCACTTAAGAAAAACAAACTGTGCCCCTAGCCTGAATCAGAAAAAGTCCAACCCTCCCACGCATTCGCTAGCTTCCGGTTAAGAAGTATCCTCAAATCTAGTGGGACTCTTTTATGCAAAATTGGAAAAAGCTGCTCCTCAGCGATTGCACGACATCACCGCGTTACACAGACGCTGACCCTGTGAAGAAGGAAAGCAAAGTAAATACAGGTCGGACTCGCTGCCTTGCTACTCGCTTCCGGACAATCAGATACTTCATAAGCAATATTACATCATGAGCAATAGGGACAGTAGCTGCAACAACAATTTATTTAAAAAAATAGACAACATGAAGGTAGCAAACAGACTACAGGACTGCTTCCAGATTCAAGACTGCTGTGTTAGAAATTCGTAGAGATTCTTCGGACCATCTTCGCCGAGACCATCCAACTTCTCTTCTTCCAGAGCCTTCTTCACAATGCCCTTCAGTCCCTCATCGAACTCCGCGAAGGACATCTGAGGAAATCTGTCTCGGTATTCATTTGGAAGTCCCGTAAACTGAAACACAACGTTGACAATGATAAACGGACACTCACATGCCAAGAGCTTGATTAGTGACACAAGAAGAGCCAACGGCTTTTGATCCTGGCCTCCGTTGGATTGTTGGAATGCGGCACGGAATTCATTGAAGCTGGGTCGGGTTCCTTGATACACCTCCGCCGCACATAACATTGCATGACGGAAAACTCGCAACGCGATCCCATAAATCTGGCTTATCGAGCCAGTCTTCGCTGGCGACGACTTTACGGCAGTTCAGAGCGATTCTAAACAGGGAGATGAGTTGTTAACTCGCCCAGCACGAAACATACCCATTCGGCGCAGGGCTTTTCAAGTCCTTTTCATTTAAACATCGCGCTAGAAGCTGTCCATAAGAGGGTTGATTGTTGCGACTGACTGCAGCTTCCATAATGTAGATGAAGACAAGTTCCGGACTATGCAACGGCGTCTCTTCCTGCTTTGACTCCTTTTCCTTCTCCTGCGACAGGCAAGAGTAAAATTGTTTAATCACCTCACAGCTCTAAACATTTTTCTATAAGTACTAGCAAGAACATAATGGAAACGAACCTCTTCCAGTGAAGCCGCCCTTTCGGCGTATTCTTCAACGTCACCGCGTATTCGTTTGACCAACGCGTCATCAGCTTCGGTAATTTCACCAGCTTTCATGGTATGCTTCTGCGATGCAGAGGCGGTGCACGCCTCTTTACGACAGAATGTCCCGCTATATTCAAATTTCTCGGCTTCATCTTCTTGTCGACGACACGTTTGTGTGAAGAAATGCGCTCCATATAGTACTTGTGATTCGGAAGGTACTTTTTAACTGGATAGACCTGCTGCCTTCGCGGCGGTCTGTATGCCCAGCGTTTGTATTTACAATGCAGGGAGGGCGTTGTGGGACCACACTAAAGATTTATGGTCTATTTTTCCAATGCTTCTTTTCCATGGATTATACAATGCTTCTCAATTATAGAGTCGGGTACAATTTTTCCAAGCAATTTATAAAATGCTTGTTTGTCGTTATGGCAATGGCACTGGGGGTCAGGGGATTCGTCGCTCGAGGTCGTCGCTCAAAATACTTGCATTTAGAGATTGCACTTTTTTGGTATCTGCATAGTTCGTAGAAAAAAGTAAGACAAAACTTTGCACACGAAAGAGTTAAAACAGCAGATCCCGTAAGTTTCCTTTCCTTCTATATTCCACCTTTCTCATTTTGAAAATGGACTCCGAAATGTACTGAGGAACTGTGTTGCCGTGTCTGTGTTGCCTTTAAGAACACTTTTGCGATCGAACTGATGGCAAGTTATGTTCGGAACCGCTCCAACGGTCACGTCTCATTTGTTCGCGTCGGGATCTTGTTTTAGTGTGGCAGTCAGCTCCCAAAGTGACTTCCCACTGACAGCACCGACGTTTGCACATAAACACTGAAACGACCTTTACCGTGTTCATTGTAATAAGTTAAGATCACAGGAACAACGTCGTAAAGAAGATCTACTGGGCTCTGAGGACTTCCTGCTGTGCATATAGGGAGGCTACATTTCTAACACACAACAAACTGTATTTATACTACATTGCTGTTCGCCAAACGGGTTATTTCCAGCCCAGAAGTGAAAGGTGCACGCTCCGCACCGGTTAGCTGATGGCTTGTCCTTTATGTTCTTGCACGTTGCCCTTTCAGGATGTTAAAACGACAGTGCCATCTTGTGCCTATTGACTCGGTGACTGACCACTAATGCGAACCGGTGTGACGTGTGTCAAACGGCGCCGCCGGGCATTCCGTCAACCATGATAACCAACAAAATGCAACATTTTGCCGTCGATAAGGACGTGTTCAGACGCAGATCACCGGGATAACAGTTGCACTTTGGAAGCCACTCATAAAATCAGCAGTTATCTGGCGACACGAGCCCACGCCCGTGTCGAAATTAGAAAAGATTACCCAAACGTCTCCCCGTGGCTTCCATTCCTCTCCCCAGTTGCGGTAGGATGCTTAACGGTCATGTCTATCAACTAACCTCCTGTGTGCCCACTTTTGACTTTATCTGCAGTGGTTCTTCGGCCGAGGCGTGATCACGATTTGGATTGGCGATCATTTCCGTCGCAAGGCGACGCTGTTGTTTCCGGCGACCTTTAGCAAAGTTTGGTCTAGGACTCGAGGTAATCGGGGGATATTTTGATCTACTCTTTTTACACTCTGTGCTTCTTCATCCTTTCTACGTTCGACGGACAAAGTTGGTCGCCCTTTTGGTCCCTTTTGGTCCACTAAGACGGCAGACATTTGCCATCACATGCGCACTGTCTCCGCCGGACATCAAAGGGGTAGACGTTTTTTTGTAGACGCGCAAGTTGCGCGAACATCTGCGCAGGCACGCGCCATGCCCGTCCAAAGTCACTCATGTGACAAATGAGGATGTCGTTCTGCCACGCGCGGCGCTCATCAAAGCGATAGACAGATTACGATGAGTTCTAACTTGTGAGGAGTGACCCGACTCTCCATGTCGGAGCATGTGTTGCTGACGGAGTTAAGGCCATCACACGGACAGACCATTTCTGATTAGCGGACCCAGAGACAGTACACTGACCGCTAGAGACCGGCGTGTTTTCATCACGCTCACATGCGATTCTTTCCCTGTGGCGACCCTCAGTGGGAACCGTTGGGTCCGGTGCCGGCTTCGGAAGAAAATTGTGCCACCCGGTGATGTACTTAACGGTGATGATAACAGTCTTGAAAGACGACCCTCGAGAACGACCCTAGTGGACATCACCACGACGGCAACATCGCCAACAGCGGTCGAGTATTGTTCGTTTCGGACGCTCCAGCCTCCAACCCTTCCAGCTTTGTTTAACTTTCCCAACGGCCGTTTCCGGAAGCGGTATCGTAAGTTTTTTTTTTCGAGGGGCACCACGGGCGCGAAAACGCCTTTCCCATGGACATAGTTTAAGTTTTAAACGCGACGCTTTGCCGCGCTGGTTTGTTGTTTCGCCGGCGGCAAACCGTAGCCGAACCGGCCGTGGCAGGTTGTCCGAAAATACGGCGCCGGGCACGGATCGTCTCAGCTGACCGTATGGGAAAGGCGGAAAGTTAGGAATGCGCCACTCCGTACCTTTCAGATTGATCATAAAGTGCATTTCGATGTATTCCTGTCATCTTCGCACCTTCCTCCCGTCTACACCGTCGACTTCTCGTGGCTGCTCTACTCCTCCGCCGCGAATTCGCGCATTTTGACGATCACCCTTTTATTCCCGTAGCTTTCCCTTATCGCGGCTTACACTCCGTGGCACCTTATCACGTACCGTTGTCCCACCGTTCATTGAACAAGCTGTTACCGACGGGTGACTCCCATTAGTATAAAAATGCAACATTGCGACGGGGTTGTTTTTTGTGATCGTGTGAGGCAAGCATCCCTTATCGCTCAAAGATCAGATCACCATTACCTTTAGATACATTTTGGACTATAATACACGCGTAGTAAAGGCTAATGCGTAGACTTACCTCATTTCACGAGGAATGCTCGCAAATTCTACAGTATTAATGTTTTTACAGGAGCACTAGATCATGCAGTGTCGCAGTGAACGGTCTTCATTATGCACAACCCTAAGCCCCGCGCTACTCGTCCTTATCATCGTACGAAGGTTTTTACCGCACTGCGGGTGCTCACCAGGGGACAGACAAGAGTTCAAAGAACCAGAGAAGACAGAACTGTTAAGTTGTTCCCCTCCCCTCCCAAAGCCAGACAGGAAGAACAGTGCAGTGCGCATGTACTATTTCGAAAAACTTGTGTGGGAGAAAATAGGTATGCAAAGTGCGATCGTAACGTTGGGTCTGAAACAGCTGAAAGATACATTTTTCAAATTGGTAACATTGTCTACTTGACCGGTCTTAAAAAGCGCGATCTTCCCATGTCATGTCGACCCGTGCGGTAAAAGAAACAAGTTAGTGACTCGGTCGCGATTTCCGCTGAAACAAAAAGTGAAATGAAAAAGGGAGAGGTTGTCGTTTGAAAAAACACAACCCGCTCTCCACGCATTACTGCCCCAATTTCTCATTTGCGGCTGATCATGTTTCTCATGCTGCTCCCTTGGTGCACTGGCGTTCCCGACTCTTGACGTAGTCTGTTAACACGGCTTGGCGTTCCTGCCGTGACCGCGTCTGCTCGTGTCGGTGATATCAGTGCTCTGCGCTTAAAGCGAAAATAGTTTTTACCTCACATATATGTTGGTGCAAATCATTAATGCAAAAAAAGTCATAAGAAGAACATAATACAACAATAACAAGGTGGACCTACGTCTTTTTGAATTTTATGTCCCAATTGCTGAGAGCCGCCAAGGTGTCCTTGTTTGCGCAGTTAACTGTTTGAAGACAGTACGAGTTGACCTTTGATGCCTTCTCGTGGCACACCTTCCCAAGCTGGTGGTTTTTTGTGAACTTTTTGTAAGTTTTTGAACCAATTTTTCAGGAAATGTAAGCTATTCCACTTTTCCCTTTTACGATGTGTGATTTCTAGCCATATTCACACTTTCAAATCTTTGACGCCTTCCACCATGCCACTGAGGTACGGTGCGAACCCTCTGCTTCTCTTGCACCTTTCCATGGATATCGATATGTTCACACATCGCGCCTAATGAACATAAGTAAATAATCGATGGTCCGTTCCGATCACGCCCACCCAGTAGGTAGTAGCTTCTTTCCTTATTAATTACTCGCCGGACAGCTGTCCGCTGGAGTTGTTTATCACGTGACTGTTTCAAACTAGTCGCAACATACTCGCTAATCACCCTTTGTTTTCTAATTACTCTCACCGCCCTGTCATGTCGCGAAGTTGACTTTCGCAGCCGGTGGGTGCTGCTCGAGACGAGCTAGAGAACATGAGCTACACTTGTAAGAAACGACGTTCTTGCGCATCCTACGCTTGCTGCTACCCCCAGGCGGCGCCAAGGCCATCAAGATAACATATCAAAAAGCGCTTCGCAATTAATTTTGAACAAACTTGGAACTTCCTCGCGACAACGCTTCTCATATTCGCATAAACCAAGGGGAGCGGAATCGCCGGAAAACGGTGATGACTCAAGAATGGTATGTTGTCTTCGTTCGATCTAATCTGTCAACTACGGCTATGCCCCCTTCTCCGAAAACGGTATCTATGTTCCCCTCCCCTTCGCTTTTTTTTACAATACTCACTGACCACTGCTCGGGTCAACCACGCGGCATCCAAGGCGTAAAGGACTTTCTGGTCCCCGTCACCGCCGTCGTCTAGACATTCATCTTTTTGCCCTTTTTCAAACTTGCGGTTGTTATCACTTACCTTGATCCTGCAGAGGCGCATTTACTCACGCTGCTGGCGCCTTCATGCATTTTAAATTGTCGTAGAAGAAGTGTGACGAAGACCTGGAGTGATATCTAGGCGCCAGAGGCAACAAGAACAATATTTTGCCGGAACGCTTATCAAGGTGACTTTGAACTACTCGTTTTTAGTTTTTGTCGCCCAGGAATTGTTGTCGATGTCAAAATACACAACTACATTTTACAGTTGTTCAATATAATCATCATTTCTTGTATTCAAGCGGTATCTTCGTTTATTTTGCTCTTCTAAGTGATTTTTCATTTTCCTTTTGGAACGCCTCGGGAATCTAACATTAGCGGCGACACCATCGACCAACTCGTCTCTCGGGGATCATCCAGAAATGAAGTCTGCTCTTGCAAAAGTGTGTCTATTGTACTCTGTCTCTGTTGTGCATTTATGGCGATCCGCTAGTCGTAATGGCTATGATTCGGAATAAAGGTTAAGTAAAGTTTTCCTAAAACCATCATAGTACGATGGACCCTCCACTTTGTTCGGTCATTGGTTTGACAACGTACTATAAATAAGAAAAAAACGAAAAAACATCCGGAAGAAGCAGCATACAGACCCTACCGTAATCTCCACTCAAAATGAAACATTCAAACATTCCCATCCATTTATTATGCTCCCGATCCGTTCTAGTAAGAGTCTATTAAGGTAACGACGTGGCGCTCTGCGTGATTTATTACATTTTATTATGTTGTGTGCGGCATTTTCTTTGATTTCTTTGCGCCGAACGCCGATGTTTTAATTGGCGCTATGATGCCGTTGCCTTTACGTGCGCGTGCTGTGCCGCTGCGCAGATGATACCTCTCCCTCGCCAGTATGTCGTCATCGTCGTTATGTGAACGAAGAAAGAGGTAGTCCCGCCTCCAACGCGGAGAGGAGATAGGCTCGGGGAGACGGATGGATCGTACGCCGCCCCCCTCTGCCCAGCCTGCAGAAGAACGACGGGTTGTGCACCCTCCTTGGGTAGCTGTGACAATTTTTTGTTCCGAGACTTGTCAAAAAAGACCATATCCCATCAAGGCGTGTTTTGTGCGTCGCGCTCATCGTTGGAACTAGCTCTAAGCATACTTGCCTCCTTACAGATCGTTGCCGGCCCAACAACCCCTCAGCCTGAAAGTCTCCAACCACACCCTTTAGAGTCTCTCGAAGTCTGTGTGCGTGGTGACCACATGGCCGAGCGGACTATTTTTGGATTCTCCGACTTCTTAAACGTTCAGCCGTTCCCTAACAAGTTGCTGCTGGACCAGGACTCTGCGCTACTATGCGGCGAGAAGTTGGAACAGTCACCTCCGTCGACGTCAGGCCAGTCAAGCCAGTCGAGCTCGTCGGCTTCGTCCACCCGGTTGGCGACTATGCTAATTGACCACTAACTAATCGTGAACTTTAGAAGTAGGGAGCCGCTTGGCGAGCGGCGGCGAAGTCGAAATGCCGGACTCAGAGAGTCAACTTTCCAAAATGCGGGATTGACGATGAGACATCAGGTGGGTGACGAACGGCTTTGGTTCTTTTGTCTTAAGTTGCGCAAACGACATGCATGCGAGTGACCTTATCTATCGATTATATTAGCTAGCAAGTTAAGTTCATTGTTTAGCCGATGCACGCGCACACACACGACAAGTACCTCGAAAAGAAGCTGAATAACCCGACGTATCTCAGCGTGATGCCCGAGATAGACAAGACAGTGCACGGCGACGCCAGATGTCTCGAGGCGATGCTCTTTTCGGAAAAGTTTACAAAGCCTCGGCCGGACTACTTCGAGAAGGTACAGACCGAGATGACGAGAGTCATTCGGCGAAAGGCGGCCAGCTGGCTCTACGAGGTGGGTTACGGTAGCGCGGCGTTCTCACCAGGCAACTGCTCTAGGTGTGTCAAGAGGAAAAGTGTGAACCGTCGGTGTACCCCTTAGCCATGTCGTACTTCGACCGGTTCTGCTCTAATCACAACGTACGAAAGCAAGATGTTCAGCTTGTTGCGACGACGTGTCTTTTCCTGGCTTCTAAGATCCTCGCCCCGGTGCCCATCGCTGCCAATCAGCTTGTCTACTACACAGATGGCGCCGTGACAGTCGATCAACTGATGGTCAGTTCCTCGTTGTCGCCGTCGGGGCCATGATAACACGTCAACTTGTTTAGAATTGGGAAATGTTGACCGTTGGCAAATTGGACTGGAACTTGTCCACAACAACAGCCATGGAATTCTTCGACCAGTTCGTCTACCGAGAACCCGACATGGGCCGTGTGGATCGTCAGTTCTGCAACTGCGTGCACCAACTGCAGAAAAGTAAGTGGTTCACTCTTTTTTCGCGCAAAAACCCAAACAGCGCATGAACTGGACGCAGGGATTGGCGTTTCGGTGTCGAAGTTCGCTTGGGCAAAACGCCGACACCTTGGTGGGGGGCGAATTAATTTAATCTGCTCTAATCGCCTGTACCTCCTGGACGCACGCGTTTTTTGCGCACGTCTTAGGACGGTCGTTTTCGGTCATGTTCGCGACAAAAAAGAGAAAAGACTTACCGAAACTGCGCCTGTCGGCCATCCGGAGATGGCTGGGGCGACAAGCGCATTTTCTCTGTGGGTGGCCAGCCGCTTTTTTGCGCAGTTTGAAAAACAGATGTCGCCAGTCGGTGACCCGCTTGTTGAGGCGACATCAAATAGCGCGTGCCGCCTGCAGCATAAATGAGAACCCTCAGGAACAGACCAGAACCAGTAAAGACTGTAAATGAACAGTCGTTTATAGTCTTTGGTACGCTACTGTAGAAGTTCTTGAGGGCTTGTTACAGCTCGGCGATGCCAGAATTAGTTAGAAGGCAGTGAACATCAATTACATGTATCAGTGGAAAGTTTTTTGTGCTAATACAGTTCGGCATTCGGCGGCGTTCCGACCCGACGCGGCGACAATGCGCCATAGTTCTACGCCGTCTTTTTCACGTCTCATTGCGTTTTGTCTTTGTCCTCTAGCCACTTTTTGGCTTCGCGACGATTGGTTTAACCCGGCATCGCGCGAAGTTTGCGCACGTGTGAGGTAACACGAGCGGCTCGAGGACAGCGGTCGCGCCTCCTTGCGTAACGGTACTCGCTCGCGCATGCTCATGAAACCCTCGTCTCTTTCAACTCATTTACGTCGCTCGTAACTCTTAACGTCGCCCGACTTTGCTTCGTGTGTGGCAACAATTACCATATGAATGGGGACCGACCGCCGCGGATACCGGACTTTCGGAGACAAGAAAAGAGCGCAGGAGAAGTTGGCGTATGCCACCGGCGCGTCACTGTCCGCTATCAGCTGATCGCACAGAACAAAGACCAGGGGCATAGGGCACGTAGATAATAGCCACTCAAACAAGCTTCCGAGATTCGATGTGACAGAAAGTTTTAGGCGCAAAACTCATGCTTGTTTTTGCATAATTTTTTTTTGCTTATTTGCACTTTGCAGCAAGGTCAGCAAGTGGACAGTCAGTTGCTAACCATAACTAACTGCCGTTGCCAAATCGGCCCCGGTTTTTTGTTATTAATCGTTTTGCACTTAAATGTTTCTTCTTTTGTTCATTTTTTGTCTGTTCGTTTTTGTTGCCGCTACTGACGACAGCGATGTCGTCTGTCTCTCACGGCGCTGCTATCGGATCGGTAACGATCCGTCCATCGCTTTTCTCACCCCCACTGGCAGAGGGGTCCACTGGTTTTTTCTGTTCTCACTCGCCTCTCGTGTCCGCTCCGTCTTTCCTCTTCCTTCTTTGTGCGCGAAAAAAGGGGAAACACCGAAAGTGATTGGCGAGAACAGCGACGGAAGTGAGCGTTGAATAAAATTTGCATATTGAAATACTTCTCTCACAGAGCAGACGTTTTTTACGCCGCTGCCGTTTATGGACACGGATCCGGGTCTCGAACCACTTTACCAGCCAGACACGTGTCTGGAACAACTGATCGGCGTCGGGCGTTTGATGAACGACCTTGCTGTCATCTTTCTTTGTTTGAATATGCAAAACGGAAGGCAACTTTTATGACAGCGCGTATGTGATTATTTGTCGCGAAGCGAGGAGAAGTAGTCGCCTTATCTTAGGAGTTGATCGCCAACCACGCGCACTCGACACATCTAGACTTCTTGCACTTTTTCGGCGTCTTCTTTGTGGACGCCTGAATGAAGTGGATTAGGCGTGGGACGGTTGTTTTGGTGATTATGGATTGGTAGAAGCACTTTTGTGCATCACAGTTTGGCGCACAGTCAAGTGCGTGAGGTGGTTTTCCCCTCGTCCCATGAAAGATACGGCGAATGGTCGATGTCAGCAGACTGTGGAAGTACTGAACGTCAAGGCTGACTGGGCTTTTCAAACAGTTACCATTGTAAGAGTGCACAGGGTTCTCCACGAACACCTCTGATCGGGTTTTTAAATACGATAAGATCACGATCTTCTCAATTTTCCTCGGCTCCATCGTCTGCACGTCTACCGTCTGCACGTTAATCTCTTCTCCTTTGAAATTTGAACGTTAGTGCGTCGTATTAATGCATTCAGCGATTATTCGAACGACGTCGGCACTCCTTAAATTAGCAGGTGTTCAGTTATGTATGCAAATTTGGTCAGCCGTCAGCACCGCGCGTCTTCGTGGCCCTAATCCGGTCGCGCGCCGATGCGCAACACGGGGAGAACATCTGCCGCCGGCTGTGTGTCGCAATGTGCGCCGCGCCCGCTTCCATAATTGTCGTTTATTGGCTCCTTGAATAATTAAGCAACCGCGACTCATTCATTAAGCTGAGGGCGACGGATTCATGCGGCCGACATTTGAAACAACGGACACCCCCTTTGATGAGACTGAGATTCGAATAAGCAGCCGGCGACAAAGGCGGCGACGAGTTCGGCGTGCCGACAGATGGCTGACGCACTGTCGTCGTTTTTTATCTGCTAAAACGATATCCTCGCACATTTTTCCAAGGGGTTCTATGAGTGCGTGAGGGGGAGATGGATGGATGGCGGACGGGTGGACAAGTGGAGAGTCAAGTGACCGAAGAATTTAATTGACAAGGTCAGCTGAGATCATTTGTTTCAAAACGTTTCGCACAGGACAAAGGCAATGACGGCATTCAAATTAGCCCATCGGAAGTGACCCTAGTCCATCAAGATGAGAGAAGCATACGGTACACAGAACCAGTGGCTGATCTTTGATCGGAGCGGAGGGATCCTATTACTGAGAAACCATCTCGCATTTGCATATATTAATGTTTCTTGGGCATTTTATGATGATGGGTAGAATGTACAGACATTTAACAATCACCATCATTCAAACGATGACATGTCGTGAACATAAACCCTTCTCGTTTATTTTCTTTTTATGGCCGCCACCAGACAATGACGCTTGTTTTACCGCTCATGCTTAATTGATGCACAGTAACAAGTGTGTAAATAATGAATGCCGGCGACAACGAGTCGAGACAGGACGCGGAGGCGGTGAGCCAGCGTTGGCGACAAAAATAAAGACGGTTTTTTTGTACTTGTGGGAAGAGGACCGAATTCCTGTGGCAAATGTCATAAGTTGTAAAAGTGCACAGTGACCGATGTGTTTTGCCTATCCGAGAAGCGATCTTTTCGCTTGAGAGGAGCCGCCGAGTAAGCATTGTGCTCGGCAGACCTCGCACAGAAGAGTGTCGGCGAAAACAGAGTTTATGTCCACTGAAGGTTGCGTAAGCGCGTAAGCAGGCGTTCGTGGGCCACTTGTTGCGCACAAATCCCTGTTCAGGTCACATCGCAGCTCTCCTGTGACCGCGCGTTCATTAGCGCGGCAAACAGATAACCAAAGTGGAAAAACAGAAATCGGAGATCCCGGGGTCGATTTTGTGGATGGGAGCGAACTTTTTTCGGCATTTTCCTTTCGACTCTTTTGTTTATTTGCAAAGCGTGCAATTTCAAAGAGCCACACAGACATGCGGCAAAATCGGCGCAATGCACCTAAGACCTAGTAACCGTGTCAGTAAACCACCGATTAGCGGACGGATTACGGTACGCTGGCGTGTGCCGGCCGAGGTCGCGCCGTTCTCAAGTAAGTGCATTAAATCATCTTTCCGTTCGATCAACAACAAGATTAGACGCCGAGACGTTCAGCATGCGCGAAAAGATTTATTTAGCCTGCGTCCTCAATTGATGCGTGTCATCATGTTTCTCTTGGCGCCACCCGAAAGTTCATTGGAGATGCTGAGGGCAGATAACAGTAAAAGCATTGTGCTTGCCTTGAGCTTGCTATTGAGAAGACAACTTATTCTCTTTGGTCGATATGATTTACAGCTATTCCCGAGGCTGAGAACCTTTGGATACATAGAAGATGCAGATTACTGAAGACAGCTTTGATACCTTGGACTGTACTTCATTTTCTCTATACGATCTACATCCTCCATCCTTGACATCTGACAAGTTTTGCGAACGTATCTCCGCTTTTTCGAACTGGGCTGCTCAGTGACCAGAAGTAGATAACCCTCATTACCCTAGTTTTAATGACTGCGAAACGTTTCAAATGACTCAGAAGAGTAATCTGCTTTGTCCTCTCCCTCGGCACCTCCTCGCACGTGACACCTCCGCGTTGAGCATCCTCCAAGTCCTCCGCGCTTGCACTTGGTGCTAATGCAGAGAAAGTAACGATGAGGGTCGGATATAGGGCCAATTAATCACCGATAGTTTCAAGTTGATGAGCGCGCGAACGCTTCTGCTGGGAGCGGTCCAGGAAAATGATACATTGCGCACGGACTTGGCGGCCCCATTAATATTGTGAGAAAACGGTCCAAAGCTTTGATTCGGTGCGCCCCTTCCGCTACCGACCGAAAACTGCGACTTATCATAATCGGTCGCCTCCGATTCATCACTACTCCCACTCGTAGTGTCTCCTGCGTCTCCGCGAGTCAACGGCAACAATTTTTATTTACGAGGCTGGGAAGCGCTGACGGGAAAGTGCACAGCAAGAGTGCAAAATTGCACAGTTACTGCGCTTTCTCGCGTACACACTTCTCGAAACAGCGAATGGCAACAAGCTAATTAGCACTGCGGATCAATTACGCTACCGTATCGACGATTTTCTTTGTTTACTCGAGCAATTAACCCGAGAGCGAGGTTTCTGCTGCTCTGTTGCTGCTCCTGCCCGGTTAGGATGATGGCGGATTGTGACGGGTAATTACCGGCGAGGGTGTAAGCGATACGTCCGCGCGGAAAGTTTACTTGTCTCCATCGACCGTCCAAATCACTTTTTGTCGGGACCTCCTGCAGCGCACATCTGGAAATGTGCGAAAAAGTGTGTCAAACGCTGCGTTTGGTCGTCGCGTGATCAGCCAAATAAGGGAATGCAACATTGTGCTATTCATGCGGATAGGGACCATTATACTAGAAATAAAGAACGCAAGTTGTTAGGCAGATGTGATTCCCGGTTAACACAACCTGTTTTTGATTTTCCTCTATTGATATACACAGCAAAAAAAAAGAAATTCAAGTCATGGGACATTAATTATGTACCAACCCAACAATAATTACAAACTGTTCATATGAAGATTGGCTGAGATTCTAAATGGCCATTCTAATTCCTCTTAACCTACAGTATGATTATCTGCGGAACAAGTATTTCATCCTCCATAATGCTCGCCTAAAAGTCCTTGCTTCAGTGCATATTTAAAAGGAAAGCACCCCTCCCTACATCAATTCAAACCGTCAATATTTTTTCCGTGCACGAACACTTGTTCCTGTCAGGCTACGCTGATAGGTTAGAAACCACTTTGCGCGTCCTGCTCATGGGCATGCGCCTCCTTTGTTTAAACTCTACCCCTCGGAAAAACGGGCTTTTCGTCCATCAACCTTCCAACCTATTCGCCGACCGGCAAACCCTTGATTCCACACGTGGCGCCGCAGTAAACCATCTGCCCCGTTTGATCAACGAGCAGTGCTGATTTCGCTCCTTTTGCAGATGTCGAACTGGCGACGCTTCTCCCTTCACACCAAGCGGCACTAGCGCTTCTCTACGTGTCCGTCGGCGAACCGTCCACTTTCGTTGTCAAAGCAAACAATGTCGCCTTCAACAGCACCAGTCTGGACAAGGTCAGTTGCCCACGCGTGTCCTGGCGCTCATCCAGATGTCTTTTACAGAAAATGCTGAACTACTACATGTCAGTAATTGATCGCATTTTGCAAAAGGATTTTTCTGACGAAGAGGTCCAGGAGACCGTCTCCGCCGAGATCATCTTTGAAGACGAGATCGAAATCGAGAAGGAGGAGAGCAAGACGAAGGTCGTCCCTACGAAGGTGAGTAGTCGGTTCGATCTACGATATGTAACGTTCTGCTTCAGCGTCCTAGTAGCACAAACAGCTCTCCTTCTTCGAGACGTTCCTCCCGCCGCTCCACTCCCAATAGGCCGTGTCCCCGAGTGCTCCGCACCTCAGCGACGAAAAGACGCAGCACCCCTGCATTCCAAGCGCCTCTCAGCTTCACACCGGTCTCAAACAGAAGTCTCATTCCCAGCAGCAACGACTCGGGCATCAGCTCCGTTATCTCGACTCCGGAACTTCTGAGGGCCAATGAGGCTCAACCCTTAAATCACATCTCTCTGAACAGACTCGTTCCCTGGTGATCATCGGCCGGTCGGCCGCATTCGGTCGCATTTAATCGCATCTCCATACCTTAACACACATACAGGTCTCAACTATCCTCTCTTGTAATGATCCTACGCCCATAATCACTTGCTCAATTGTCTTAAAAGTGACCAAGCCCAAATATTTGTAAATAGTTGATTGCCCTCTTTTCCTAAGTATTACTTCTATTTATGTTTAATTTATGCAGTGGGAGGAAGTTGCGATATGAGTCAACGAGGTAACGCGAACTTTCTCCCAACGGCGCGTGTTTAGTCAGCAGTTTGAAGCCGTCATTCAACTGCCACTTCGTCTATACTTTTGTACTTTCTTCGCCCTCACCAAGTAACCAGTATCTTTCATCACAGCTCGAATTGAAGCTCAACGTTTGTATTATACCATTATCTTTGTAGAGAACGAGTATTTCATAATTATCTCATTACGTATGTCAACGATGACACGTTTTCACTGTTCACGACTGCATGTGTTGTGACTTCATACAATAAGACATTACAATAAATTATCGCATCCATTTGTGCACACTACTCACAAGGGTGAATCGTTATGGTTTATAACAAATGGAATATGGTTTAGACAAGGATGAACGTAATTAGAATAACTTTAAAGTGGAAGGAACTTGGAAATGCAAGGGAGATACTACGCTAAGCTTCAGAGAACTTTCAAATAAGGTTCGGGCTTCATGGGAGATACTACGCTTATTGATTGTACATCAGCAGGAAGCAGCCGATTGAATTGCAGAAATTACAGCCGATTTTTACTTTTGAATATTGGCTCTCTTCCGCAAACGGTTCTTTATAGAGTCCTCGATCCTTCCTTCTTCAGCCACGGCACGGTTTACTGGCAGACGCTCATTCTTCTCGGCCACTTTTTTGATAATGTCGGTCATTTTTTCCTTCATTGTTGCCATAAGGTAACCACGCTTCTTTTCTTCTATCTTGCGCCAACAATCATGCAGCAACACTTCTGAAACAGTGTGTTTAAAAACAAACGACAAATTCAGGCACTTACTAAATGGGTCTTCTGGTATTATCTGCTCCTGGCAGATATGAGTTGAATCCGGCTCCTCCTCTTTGAGTACAGTTAACTCTGTCCTTATCATGGTAATGATGAACAAGATGGATCAGCAATGAGACGACGTCGAACTTAGCCCGCGTTTTATGTGATGCGTTATCTCTCGCATTGCTTTGTTGTGCTAAGAGGGCAAGTGTTACCAGAATCAGCTCCTTATGATCCTCCAGTTAAGAGAAACGCGCATGGGTATTCTTTGGTCTATCCGCTTGCAACTGTTGATGAATTGAAGAATTGCTCTGAATGTCATATCTGCAGGCTGTCAACTCTCAGGAATTCCATGGCATCAAAATGTAAAATTTTGGTGAAAAGGGTACATTTTTCAACATTTATATGCATTAATAAAATATAGACCAGAATATGGATAGCCGTATGACACACAATATACGACTTTAGTTATTCACATCAACCAAAACTAGTTTTACAAAATGTCCGCAATAATTTCACTCAGATTTCCACAGTTCTCCTTCTTCAGCATTGTCAAATGCGATCCGTCGATTTGTCGGCTTTCAACGTGAAGCACTCCATCCCATCCATTGGTTGGATCATCGATGTATAGTTGGTAGAACCGATTGGGGATCTTCTCTGTTGGGTGATATTTGTATGACAATTGTAGCAATTTCCATGAATCATGGATCACTCGCTTTTGGTCCGCTGTTCCAATATCGTATTCTTTCAATTCCTGCTTCATCTGCTTTTCATGTTCTTCAAAAGTTAACTGCTTCTGGTGAGACGTGTTTGCTGTCGAGTCAATGGAGATTATGTTCAAAGGAAGTTGTGTTTGTCTCGCTAATTCATAACACAAGATTCCACCGAATGATGCTCCAATAAGCGTCATTTTTTCGGGTTCAGCAACGTAAGGTTGGAGCTCCAAAATGTACCGCTTGCACAGGTCTTCTATTGAGTGCTCTTTGATAGGTGAAGGATGGTCAACAGAAACAATCGTTACATTCGGTAATTTGGATTGAATGGCTGGATAAAGATTACTGTATGCTAATGAGCCACCGATGAGCGGATGTAGGAATACGAGAATTTTCTCTTCACACGCGGCTTGGTGAATAACAGAAACTAACGCTATCTCCGTTGTATCTTCGTTCAGTAGATGAGCGATATCAATTATCCTTTGATTTTCGAGGAGATCTGTGACCGAGATGATACTTCCGAACTTCTGATTCAGCTTGGTTCGCAATTTGAGCAGCAGAAGTGAGTTTCCACCGATGTCGAAAAAATTGTCTTCTTCCGCTAGCCTGTCCGCTTCGATTTTCACCAATTCGCTGACAATTGTTTTCACCTTTGTGACTGTGCTCAAGTGCTTCAGCTCCTGTTTAAGTCCGGCTACAATGCGGCTGAGATGGTCATGTTGTCCCTTCAACCTCACAGAAACTCTGAACACTTCTTTGAACTCGTCGACGTCAATTTCCATCGGATGTGTGGAGCTTGAGGGCAGTCGTAACTGGCTATTTGAACTTGCCTCCACCATCGTAAGGCTTTCCTCGTTCTCCAGATCATATCTGCAGTTCAGATACACATCGTACAATGGGTGACTTTCATGAGATCTTCTGATCTTCAACTTGTCGACGAGTAAGTTGAACGGAACATCGGAAAACGACATAGCTTCGTTGACGTCACTCTTAAAGTCCTGGATACTTGACGATTTTGCAATAACTACAACATTATTTAGGAAGTAGCCAATCGTATCGGCGTTTTCTGATTTTCGTCCACTGACAGGTGATCCAACTACTATGGTGCTTTTGCCGAATAGCGCGCTGAGGGTGCGATAGAAGAGTGACAGGAACACGACGTAGGGAGAGACGTGTTCAGCCGAGCAGACTGTGAAAATGTCTTCTGCAGAAAAGAGCACTTCTGTTTCCACTATACGGTCGGTGTCTTCATACTGATCGAATAGTCGTTCTGCAATGGGGTCCTTAAGACGCAGAGCTGCCTTCTCCAGTGAACTTCCATAGTCAACGTTCTTTTGATTTACGGAAAAGATAGCGTAAGCCCCAACGCCGCTCCGAGGTTGATAGCTCTGTTGAGAGTACAGCTTACTCATCTTCTTTTCTATAAGCTGCGTGGAAGAAGCGTCCGTGGCGATATGATGAATTATTAAGACAACGACATATGCTGATGAAGTCTTAAGAAGCCTGCATCGCAGCACTGATTCTGACAAATCGAACGGTTTGCTCTTTAACTTGATCACTTCTTCTTTGATAGAATGGTCTTGAACAAGGTGCAAGTCGAGTTGGAAGAAAACTTCCGTCATGGAGAGGACTTTCTGGGTGTCATCAACGATAACAGTTCTTAAGATTTCGTTCTCTTGAATTAGCCTGTGGAAGACCGAGTGAAGTTTTTGAACGTCCAAGTCGAGGGAGAAGAACTGTACGAAGGGCATGTTATAAACCCCTTTTTCGTCTATAGCATGCAGGAACAACATCTGCTCCTGCTGATAGCTGAGCGGTATCTGATCGTAGTCCAATTTCACTTCTGTCTGTTGAGTTGCTGAGCACTTCTGTTGGCCGTCATCTGCTTCGAGTGAGGTAGCCAGTTTGCGTATGTTTCCACATCGATAAAGCAGTTCCTGCGAGCAGTTCTTACCTAACGTTTTTGTGATTTGGACTACTAAACTCTGCGCTATTAACGAGTTGCCGCCGAGCAGGAAGAAGTCATCTTCAATTCCAATCTTGTCAGATTTAAATTCGTCACTCCAGATTTTCCATATTTGAAATTCGGTTGCTGTAGTCGGGTTTTCCATTAGAGCTTCTGACGTCTTCTTAATTTGGTGTTCTTCCAAAGGAAGACTTTTTATATCGATCTTTGCATTCGATGTTAGCGGAAATCTCTTCAAGTGAATGAAGGAGCTTGGGAGCATGTACAGCGGTACGCATTTCTTCAAGTAGGCGAGAAATTCTTTTGGACTTCCGGGCATTGAAGATGTCGATGTATAATATGAAACTAGACGCTGATTCTCTTCAATGTATCTGATCTTTGCCTGTCTTATAATAGGATGCGACTGAAGGGCTTCCTCAACTTCTGTTATATCAACCCTCTGACCTCGAATCTTCACTTGACTGTCGTTCCGTCCAACAAAAAGAATATCTCCACTGGGAAGACGCTTGACCAAGTCGCTTGTTGGTAAGACCTTTTCTCCATGGATATAAGTAAAGGGCTGTTCAGCCAAGGCCATATATCCTCTGAGGAGCCCGACTCCGCCAATAAACAGTCCGCCAGTCTTCAGATTAGGTGCGTCAACGAAACACAAAGCGTTTCCGATAGGTCTGCCCAGATTTTGGGCGTAGTCTAGTTTTTTCATTATTCTCCATAAGATAAATGTGGTTGATTCCGTGGGTCCGTAATTTTGGATGACGCTTGTCCCTAGGGCAAGTGTCCGATCCAATAGTTTCTGAGTGATCTTCTCCGCACCGACTATCCAGTACCGTAGTTTCGTTAATATTTGCAGCTCGTGATCTTCGAATGTGTTAACCAGGCCAGGAAAGAGCAGAGTGTGGGTAACTTTGTACTTGTCGACCTCCGTGGCAAAACGTTCAGCTGAAAAAAATGTATAAGATACAAGAACTAAAATCGCGTCAGGACTCTGATCTTCGGAAATTTCTTTAAAAAAATTTCTTTTGGAAAAT
>KN172139.1:93575-112666 GCA_000757755.1 Steinernema glaseri
ATTTCTTTTGGAAAATACTTTAATGTGAGCAAGCAGAACAAAAGTGAAAACATCACGAATAGATAGAGCAGTATTCTGTGACCAAACTCGGACTAGTAATATAATAATGAGCAGAACTGCAGCTCCCCCGGTTTTGACAATAATAAAATAATAACTGTACCAACCTGTGAAATTTCCGTGGGGATAATAAAGTGCTGCCCCATTAGATAGAGCCATTGCCAATTCCAAAACGCTATTATCATAGGCGAAATTGGTGAAATGGTAAATGACGTCGGTTGGCTTCGTGTAAAATGTTTTTGCAGCTTGAGTGGTTAGATTCGCGATACTTCGATGTTCTATAACAACGGCTTTTGGACTTCCTTGCGTTCCAGACGTGCTGATCACATAAGCAATGTTGGTCGATACAGTTGTTCTATTTAATCTAGCATTCAGGACTTCTCGTGTTCGTATAAAACTTATCCACTTCTTTCCAGGTATTTCCCAATCTTTGTCCGCAACATAAACCTCCGTCTTCAGCGACTTAAGTATCCCTTCTATTCGCTTCTTGGGCTGCGTTCTATCAACAGGAGCATAAGCTCCTCCGGCCAGCATAATTGCTAAGCAGGATATCGTGGTGTCAATCGACTTTGCTGATATTATAGGTATCACATCGTCTGAAGCTATAATTTCACCAGTTGCTTCTATAAGCGCACGTTTCAATAAACCAGCTTTGTGTTGCATTTCCTGACTGAACGTTTTGTAATCCATCAGATGGTCGGAGTCACTGACAGCCGTGTTCGCTAAGGACAACCTTGACTGCCTAAGGAGCAGTTGATCAAACGAAAGATCAGTCGAAAACTCCGATCGTTTCACGTCAATCAGCGGTTTCCTCGCACATCCACCAAGTAAAGTGTCTTTCCAGTCAGCGATAAGATCTTCGACGTAGTCGCTGTGGAGTAAACTGGGTTTGTACTCTACTCTCACTTGCAGAGGGCAACCAGTCGAAACAAAGAAGGTCAAAGGGAATTTCGTAGTCTTTATTTTCGTCTCAACCACTTGGAATCCTGCGCCCGTGTCGAGCAGCTTTCCTTGGAAGTTGTCGGCGACAAGCATCACGTCAAACACACCTTCTTTGCTGATCATATCGTATGGCACGTGCCGATGGGAAAAAGCGTCTTCAAAGAGTGACTTGACTTTCTCGATGGAGATAGGCGCTTCGCCGGCCGGAATCATCAGTGGAATTGTGTTGACGAAGTATCCAACGGTTTCTTGTTCTTCTAGTGAGCTTCGCAAGTCCACTGGGACACCAATGGCAAAGGGTTCATTTTGCTTTTCAATACGCTTCCTTATGGCATGGATGAGTGCATGAAGCATGAGCACAAAGGGAGTGTTTTTCTCCTGCGATGCCCTCTGTTCCAAGACTTCATATAAACCATTCAGCTCTCTTTCTACTACGGCAACATTTGGACTTGTTTTTGAACAAAACGGGTTTGCTTCCAACTTGTTCAGAGTAAAGCCATCCATTTTCTCTCTCCAGTACTTCAAACTAGAACTGTCCACCGTCAGTCTTGATTTGAAGTAGTCAAATGTTGCACTTGGTTCCTTATCCTGTATCAGTTGCTTCGCCAGGACACTGAACGAGTGACCATCCTCAATGACATGACTTATCACAAAGTGAAGTGTTGAATCTCTGAAGTTGACCGAGAAAGGCGGCTTGTTGAAAGGGTCGATGTTATCGGTGGCAGGAGGTGTTCGCAAACTGACAAAGCACTCAGTTCCAGACAATCGCTCAGCAAGATATTGTGTGTCGTTCTCCACCGATTTCAAAAATATCGATCGAAGCGCAGTTTGATGCATGACGATGTTATTGATCCGCACTCGAAGGAAGTTCTCATCTCTGCAAGGATCGACCTTCACTTTGAAACTGTTGTTGTAGGACAATCTGTTGTCGTTTGCTGGATTCGAGTAGAGATCCAGCATGTACTTCTGGAAAGGGTTGACCGGGATTTTTCTGCATTTGCTGAGAAACGTATCATTGAGTGTCTTGGTTAACGTATCCTTCAGCAAGGGTCCGCTCTGTAACGACTTTACGAAATCTTGTAACACTGGGTACTTAAAGATAAGCTCCACAGGACACGTGATCTGCAGCTGGTCTTCGATTTGTTGACATATCAACGCAGCCTTAATTGAGTGGCCACCTTCGGCGTAAAAATTAGATCCAGGATGGATGGACTCCTTGTTTAGCGTAGCCTTCCATATTTCTGTTACGATATCCTCTGTAGACATGCCTGAAATTCTGTTAATAAGGCACTGAAGGATGTGTAAGGAAAAAAAGGTTTTTTTTAGTTCCTTGATGGGGACGCCTTCTGCACAGAAAAAGAAAATCAAAACTAACATTTTTCGGACCCATTCGATTTATTTTTAAAGCTATTTTTATAATTTCAACAACTTACGTATTTCAGTATCTACAGATACTTTGTTCGTTGTTCGATGGGCATATTTGGCCTCCTGTTGAGTAACCTTTGTAGAAGACATCACATCAAAAGGATTCGGCAACTTCGATCTATCAACCTTTGAGTTTGAATTCATTGGAATGTTTGCAAGTCGAACTATGTAGGAAGGGTGCATATAGTGCGGGAGTTCCGTGGCCACGCGGGATCTGATCTCCTCGACGGATGACTTTCCGGTGTAATAAACAATTACGTGAGCATTTCCATCTTGTTCCACATAGTCGGTAGTGCAGCTGCCAATGTTCTCTATTTCCGATAAAACGTTTTCAATTTCGCTCAGATCCACGCGATATCCGCGAATCTTCATTTGCCTGTCTTGACGATGTATGTAGATGAAGTGACCTGATGGTAGGCGCCGGACTACGTCTCCACTTTTGTATATCGTTCTTTCATGTAAAAAGCAGGAGTCTGTGAGTTCCGGGGAGTTCATATATCCTCGAGCAAGGTTTGTGCCCGCCATGAGAAGCTCACCCTCGGTTGGATCGACACGACTAACTTCGATCTTGTGGTCATCTTGTTGCAAACCCCACAGAAAGTTGGATATTGGTCTTCCTATGAGTCTCCCTACGTGGCTTCCTTGTTTCATTTTCGCCATGCATTGCAGTATCGTCGCCTCAGTAGGTCCGTAGACTTGAATCAGTGGTATTCCATTACCAATAACCCGATTCATGATCGCATCGGACAGGAGATCTCCTCCGACGCTCCATGTTTCAACATGTGGCTGCAGTCTTTTGATCTCCTCGTTACCGTAATCCTGCAAGAGGATGGGGGTCATGTGCAGTAGACCAATTCTTTCTTTGAGATTCTTCTTCTCCGGCGGGCTCAGCAGAATACAGCATCCGTTAGAGAATGCAGCATAGCTGTAAGCAATGCTAGCATCGAAGGAGTATTTGGTATACTGTAGAATTGATTGACCAGCATAGACATTGTAGAATCTGGTCACGTTCTCAATGGTGTTGACTACTCCTTCCGTTTGAATGCAAACACCTTTGGGTTTCCCTGTAGTGCCGGATGTGTAGATGACGTACACAAGGTTAGCAGAGGTGCTTCTGTTCCACAGCGGTTTTGTGTCCTCTTCTAATCGTGAGCAATCTACCTTCACAACAGGAATATCGCCGTAATCTGTCGAATCTGTAAGCAAGGCGGTTGCTCCACTATCGTTCAAGATCTGCTTGTTCCTTTCTAACGGATTAGCTGGATCCATTGGAACATAAGCACAGCCAAGCACCAGCGCGACCATTATTCCAATGTGGTTTTCCATGCCTTCTGGATAGCAGATCGCAATGACATCGTCTGCTAGGACTTCTTCGCCGCAATTTTCAATTACCCTCTTTGCTATAGCTCTTGCAACTGTTCGGGCATAGCCATAAGCTTCTCTGTAGGATATGGTCTGTCCATTCCAAAGTGTTTTAAGAAGTGCTTCATTTTTCGAGAGATAAGCTTGCTTCTGCAGAATTTTTCCCATGGTCGAATCCCAAGGATAGTCTTTCCGGTTCTCCAGAAACATCTTAGGCTTTCGGTCGCGTATGAGGTCCATTAAATCCATTGGTTCTTTTTGAATTCTTGAAAGTATTACTTTAAAGTTTTTCACAAACTTTTCAACACTTTCTTCTTTGAAGATATCAGCGTTGTATTCTACCTTCAGCTCAGAGTCTTCTACAAACCACGTCATGTCGAATTTTGCACTTGTGTACTGTATCTCCATGGCTTCGAAATTGCAATTGCGCATCTTGGGAAACACTTTCATGGACGCATTGTTCAAAACGAACATTGTGGAGAAGAGTGGATTTCCAGAGGCAACTCTGTCGGGGTTCAGTTCTTGGACAATCTTCTCAAATCGAACGTTTTGATGTTTGTGCGCATTAAACACGACGTCGTTAACATGATCCATATAGTCTTCAAACTTCTCAAAGGACGTTCGTATCTTGAGGCAAACTGTGTTGACGAAGTTTCCTATCATTCCTTGGTTTTCGGGCGATCTATTAGCGAAGGGTACGCCTACGGTTACGGTAGTGCTTCCAGTCAATTTTCGTAATAGGATCGCATAGGCAGCTATGAGAACAGAAAATGATGAACAGTTCCTTCTTTTGATGAACTCTTGGGAAATGTCTTCGAGAGTAGTAGTCCAATATTTGGCGTTGCAATCTGTAGACAAAGGATTTTTGATATCATATGGCAGTTTGACAGGATCCTTAATCTCAGAGAGTTCGGATATCCAATACTTCAAACCTTCTTGTTCAACGCTGTATTCAGGTTGCGGCTGAATAACGGCCGGTAAAGGTAACCCAGTATTATAGGCTTCCGAAAGAGATTCAGCAATGATGCCGAGCGACACACCGTCAACAGCTATGTGGTGGAAGACAACGGTAATTTGAGCGGGATTTTCCGCGATCTTCAGCTTCACTGGGACCTCGCTTGATATGTCAATAGTGAAGTCATCCACAGACGGTAGAAGCAAAAGGTAGGATTCTGTTCTTGAAAGAGAGGCTTGATAAATATCAGAGTCTTTCGCGAACACGATAGTCCTGAGGGCTCTGTGCGTTGAGACCACGGTGTTTACAGCTTGAATAAATCGCTTCATGTTGAACCCAATGTCGTAGTGAATCCTGAAAGTAAGCAGATACTGCTCACTGCGGACTCCAGACTGCCTGGACAAAAACCACTGTGCTTGTTGATTGAGATCAGCAAGGATTGGGAATGTCAGTACCTTCTGCATCTTTCTTCCGTCCATTTCGGCCTTAATGGTTATAGCGAGGGCAGCAATCTTTTCTATCGTCTTTGCTTTAAATGCATCGCGGAGTTCAACGATCACGCCATGTTTATCCTTTAGTTCTTGAAGAGCGAGCAGTAAATGAAGAGAGTTTGCTCCGGCTTCAAATATACTCTGATCCACTGCGATGTCATTTACCTTCAGGTACTTCTTGAGTACTCCTTTGATGGTCTTTTCCATCGAGGTGTTGCACGTTTTGTGTTCATTGGCCTTCATAGAATCCTCCCCATTTGAGAGTTCAAATAGCTTCCCTCGGTCTATTTTCCCATTTGAGTTGAGCGGGAATTTTCTAAGGAAGATCAACTGCTGAGGTATCATGTAATGTGGAAGAAGCTCCTCAAGACGCTGTGTAATCTGTTTTCGTAAACTGTCTTCAGGTTGTGTGACTGCCGGTACGATGTAAGCCGTCAAGTCAGGTCTTGCAGCGACACAGCAGAAGTCTACTTCGTCCAGCTTTGAAAGCACAGCTTCGATCTCTCCCAGTTCGATCCTGTGACCGAGTATTTTCACTTGGAAGTCCTCTCGTCCATGCAATAGCAGCCTTCCTTTCTCGTAATTCATCAGATCACCAGTGTTAAACCAAGGACTTGATAAACGATGTCCACCGAAATATCCCCGGAAAAGGCCAACTCCTCCTGTGTTGAAGTATCCTTTGAATCCATTTGGCGTAAGTTGACTGTCTTTGTCGGTTATCTTGAACCGGTAGTTGCTAAACGGCATCCCTATATCGTTCCGTGCATCAAGTATCTTCACCCTCTTCACGTGGGAATATACGGTATGTTCCGTGATGCCGAACTGCTGATAGAGGTTTATTCCTTCGGAAATGGCTTTTTGTCTGAAGTTTTCTTGAATCGGCTCTCCGCCAAATTGGATCGTTTCGAGACCTTTTAGGACGGAGTAGTGCTGTGGTTCTATGGAGGAAAGATAAGCCGGCATTACATAGGCATGAGTGAGGCCTTCCATTTCGAATGGGTCCGGGATTTTGCTTTCCGCTAAACGGCAGCTACTTCCGTTCAAAAGCACTTGAAGTATATCAGCGAAGAAGATGTCGAAGCTGTAGTTCACCACTTGATACAGTCGCTTTGTATGTGTGAACATGAACGATTGGTTGTAGTTCATGATGAGATTAGGAAGACCGCGGGCTTCCGTGCACACTGCTTTGGGCCTTCCAGTGCTTCCTGACGTGTAGGTCATGTAGAGTAGATCAGCCACACTGTTCCTTGCGTAAGCTACTTTTGTGCTGTTGCCTTCTTGCCTTGATATATTCAGACCCTTTGTCCTCCTTAGACACGGAGAATCTGTGACGATGAAGCAGTTCAGCCCATCCAAAATTTCAGCCACACGTTCTTCAGGCCAGTCGCGACTGATTGGAACAACTGTGGCTCCGAGATGCCAGATGGCTATGACGATCTCTACGAGCTTCAGATTCCTCACGAGGTACAGCGCCACTGGATAGTCGGACCAGCTCACTTCTCCTGTCTTCGTTATCAGATCTTGCTGAATTGTGCAAGCTAGCCGCTTCGAGTTCTCAAATACTTGGTAAAGTAATTTCTGTTCACGATAATCTTGTAAAAGTGAATCTCCTTTTAATTCCATCTGCTTTGCAATTATCCTTAGTGGGTGGGTCAATGGAAAGTCGCACTCTTGGCAGTTGGGTTCTTCATCTCCAAGTGATATATCAGATATTTTTTGGTGCATAACACTGCTTATGTTGCGTGTCAATTTGCGCATAATTTCAACTTGCTTTTGAATCTTCCTCTCATTGTAAACCTGGTTTTGGTATTCCACTTTCACTTGCCAGCTTCCCTCGACCTTCTTCAAGTACCATATCTGCTTGTACAAGGAAATTTTCTTCTCCTTCTGCTTCACTGGAATCCCATCTTCGAAATCATCTAGGATAAAAAGGACATCGAACAAAGGAGAGTCATCGGTTCTGTCCATGTTCAATTCCGAGACAACCAAGTCGAAAGGAACGTCCTGGAATTGGAGACACGCTTGTAGCTCTTTTCCTACTAAGGATGTATTCCTTTCCAGTGATTCGTTTGGTTTGATCGCCTTTCTGAGCACAATTGTATTGATAAAACAGCCTTGAACATTCATGAGCTCAGGATGACGTCGATTGGCCACGGCAATTCCAATGGGGTAGTCTTCGCAGCCATACAGCTTGTAAACAACCATTTTATAGAGCGAAATGAGCACCGTAAAGGGCGTCTGGGATGAATGGCATAGGCCTTCAAGTGAAAAGAATAAATTAGAGCATGATCGATTGTCTTCTTTCGTCGATATTTCATCCAATTTTGGCACTTCTGTATTTGATAGTCGAGACCTCCAGAATGTAAGGCCTTCACTGAAATCCTGACTGTTTTCGTAAGCTGCGTAATCGGCGTATTGCAAGCATGTATCTGATGACGGGCACAGTAATTCTTTGGCCAGTAGAGAAGTGGACATTCCATCAGTCATAATATGGTGCATGGAAACGTCAATGTATTTCCCCGAAATGCGCATCCTAACTGGGATGAAGGATAAGTCAGATATATGTTCATCGGCGGTGTATGTACAGCTTTCACACAAGTAGTAGAAGCTTTCGGTGAGGCTGCAGACGAACTGTTCATCCCTCGCATAAATAGTTCGCAGCACTGAATGGCGGCGGAAGACTCTGTTAACCGACTCTCCCAAGTCATTCCTTGCCAACGCTACCAATGGAACTGAAAACGACTCCACGAGCTGCTCAGCTTCATCGGGATTCATGTGATGGAGGAAAGAAAACCTCCTTTGCGATGCACTCATCGGACATCGCTTCTGTTTGTGCCAGTCGAATTTCGGAATTCTTAGCGCTTCGGTTTCTTGTTTCGCCTTTCTTGATTTCTTCAGAAATTCTGCGAGCTTAGGTACGGTATTGACGCGAAGACAAGTTCCAAAGGGAAGGTCCACTATTGGAAAGCGTCTCTTAAGTGCAAATTCAAAGTTTGCAATGTGCAGAGAGTCCATGCCCATGAACTGGAACGTTCTGTCCATCGAAGTTTGAAACTGAAGATCTTTGAGCACATCGCAGATCGTGGTGATGGTAGGATCCTGATCTATTCCAAGAAGTTGAACAGCAGGGAATCCATCTTCTGTGTGAATAAACACGTCCACAGTTTGGTCTTCATTCCGAGATATCGTACCCATGTGGACGGGAACATATCCGACAGGAAAACGGATCTCCTTCGCATTCAGCTCAAGTCCCTTTTCGGTGAAAAACTTATTCACAAGACGAACGTAGAATTCGTCGCCGTCTTCCGGAACGGACTGCCACGAGTCTACGAGAAAACGACTCACGTTCTCCGCTCCTGCAGCAGGAGGGCAGCGGATGTCGCACTTCCTCAAAGGGAGAGCATTCGCCTGCAGGCGTCCATTCTCGGCATCGTGACGCACATCTCCCAGCGCAATGAATAGTGTTTCGTGCTCATAGAGCCCACGTGAGGATTTAATTAATTGTAAGAGATTATCGCCGGCGTGTAGGCGGCGGTGTTCCTGCTAATCCGATGGAACAAGTCAGCACGAGAAGCACACCAAGCATGACCTACCATATTGCGTGGCGCTCTTTGACGAGATAGTAGTCCGCGTGCAATGTGACCACATTTGTGAGCCGTTCCTTTCGCGGCACTGTGTGAACTATGCTAATTTCGAAGGTCCAATTGGCTCTCCTTAGTTTGCTTTGGAAAATCGGTTTTTTGGACATTCATATGTGCTAAAATTAAACGCACCCATGTTTGTTTGCATTCATTCAAGGAAACAGGGCTTTGCTAATATTGAAAAGCGGTAAGGCGCTGCATTATTTTTAGAAAGGCCTGCACGATCGACGGAGACTATCTAGGCCTCTAAAGTGCATTACTTTGACATTTTAAATCTCAAAATGTTCCCTTATCGTCCAGGAAAAGATAATTATCCCTGCATCATATTTTAATTTGCCGCAAGATGACAAGAGCCTCAGAACCCGTCACCCGAACTTCTTAGACGTCATATGTGCTATTTTGATATATGCAGATGAGTTTAAATCGTCGTTGTGACGTTAGTCTGCATGGATTAGTATCCTGATCAATCCAAAAATAGTGGCTTCTGGCGGCTTTGTCACAGCCAGGGTAAATGAAGATGCCCTTGTGATGGGGGAATAGGTTGGATCGTGTTGTCGTCTTCTTCGAATGTGGTCGTTCTTTTTGTCTTTCTTGGAATATGACCGCGTCATACTCTCTCGTCTTTTAAATTTTTAGTCTCATTTTACTTCTCGCGATTTGAAGTTTTTGAAATAGTAGACAATTTGTCAAGAATTGTTTAGCTCTTTGGCACAATGACAGATGAACGAGGACATCTGTCCTTCCTGCGAAGGAAGCAGTATGAAGCGCATAAAACGATGTAAGTCCGTTCTCGTGGGCTGTCTAATTTGGCTGCAAAGCTGCTGAATCACCAATTCCAATTGCTTTAAAATCCCGTCATAGGCATTTTTTTATGAACAGCATATGAAAAGTGTGCGGCATGGAACGCACTAGAGTGCCTCATTCTGTATCATATCTCACGTGCGAAGACTCTTTCGCGATGGTGGATTGCGTGCTCGGCGCGGATTAAGCGTTCTCCGTCGCGTGGAATGCCAGTATGTCTTGATTCCGTCTTTGTAAATGTCCTTCCGCGTCTGTTAGGGTGAAAACCTTATTGAAGCAAATAAATATCGTTGTCAAAGGTTTGCTGAATTTCGCTACTCAACCATCTACTTAAGTAGAATAAAATGAAGATTTTGCAATAAAGATTTTTAACAAACCAAACAAAATTCATCATTCCACGGGACGATTTTTTGTACAAATTTATTCCTTAACAGAAGTCATAGATATTAAAAACTGACAGTAGATTTGAATAAAATAAAATATCTTCGGTACTTACCGCTGTGACGCTAAAGTTATATCCGGAGTTTGTATTCTCTCACCAGATAACATTAACTCGGCTGACGTGTATCTACTACCATTTACTTCTTAATCTGCTGGATTCCGCTGCGTCAACAAGCTTGTTTCTGTAGAATGAAGCTTTTGCCCCGCGGGTTCCGCACGGATGGTGTAAGTAAATATTTTAATGAGAATAAAACATATCGCATAAAAATAGCTTTCATCATTCATATATGTATTTTGTGTAGTCAAAACATGTTATTGGTGTCCCTATTTACGGAATTAAAAGTTTAAGACGCCTAGAGTGGGATCTATGAGTCCGAGGACACATAGAGCCCGTTGCTATCAGTGCATTTTCTCTGATCTATCTCGTTAATAATATTGGTTGGTTGTCAAAAATCAAACATCCATGCCCTTCCCTCCAATTTGGTGCAATTAAGACGCTCGAATTTAATTGACAAGTTCAGGAATTTTCTTTGGAGCAAATCCAAATTAAGCGAAGCCAAAAACCAAAGTTGAGGTCTTCTTTGAGACGTCCAGTTATTTTTTCTCAACTCTCGGTTCCAATTAATATTAAGTAGGCCTCTGTTTCATTCCTGAACTCCAGCATACTCATGACACGCGGAATTTTTCACCATCCGACAATTATTTACACAAGGCCAATGTTGCGCTAATTAGTTTTGAGAAACTCAGATCGCTATCTTCATAAACAAGTCGTTAGTCGTGCTGACGTGACAAGGTGTCAACATTACTTTCGCTCATCGCTGTTGCTTATCAACTGAATTTCAAGGTTGTTCACTTGCAATTACGGTGTGTTTCAGTGCTGCTTCTTCACCAGGAAATTACGTTCATATTGGGGAATCGCCGATGGACAATCTGCGTAATGGAACCATAATTGGAAACATGCAATATAGCAAATGCGTTCACAGGCTTCAATTATAATAGCACGATGTGCTGTTTGATGCTGCGTTGTAGCTGCCATCCGAAGGTTTGAATTGTGTAATCCATAAAAAAGCGATATAAGAAGTTGATTTTAGCGAATCGGAGCTATTGTTCTCGCCACCGAAGTGTGCAAGTTGGTTTTTGTCACCTGTGGATTGGTTACATCGTCGTCGCGGTAATTTTTTTTACTTTTCGTCTACCTTCACCAAAGCATTATGTATAACGGGACTTATGTAAATATCAGTGTGATGATTTCAATGCCATGATAGCTCAGTTGGGAGAGCGTTAGACTGAAGATCTAAAGGTCGCCGGTTCGATCCCGGCTCGTGGCATCTTTTTGTTTTTGCACATTTTTAAATTTTTTTTTGCTTTCAAGTGTTCAATAACGCTCTAAATAAACAAAAAAATAAAAAATGGCTTCCTAAACTGAAATGAAAAAATTTCGCCCCCTAAGGGATTCGAACCCTTGGCCGTTAGATTAAAAGTCTAACGCTCTACCGGCTGAGCTAAAGGGGCTCTGTGTTGGATCGTTCAGACAGTGCATATGAAACTGTTAGAGGCTTTTCTATGTAATGTGCTTCCACATACTATAGTAATGGTTGTTGTTCTCTGTCAATATTTCACGCTATTATTGGTTTTTGTCTAGAACAGTACCGTAACCATCCACGTTCGTCAAAGAAAAAAAATGACGATTGGTCACTGTGGTCCTTCTGTGTTTATCAACTCTGGATTAGCAATATTAGACCAAGACCCTATGACGCGTGTTTTCCATTAGATGCTTTGAACTAATCCAGCGATACGACCAACAACGGTTAGGAGACGATTAATTAGAGCACGGAATTATGCCTACTCCTCCTGTTTGTCACAGAAGCTAACTTTAGATACACCGAGGAAATGTTTACTCCCACGGACGACCTTTGGGACACGCTTATATTTCTGACCTTTTGGTTACTTATCTCTCTAGGTGTCGGAACCTTGCTCATTGGCATCGTCTTCGAGCATAGCACCTTTTTGGTTCCTACTTTGATATCACAGGTGAGCGTCCTACCTTACCACTGTCAGCCACAGAGCCTTTCAGATGTTCACCATCATAGCGCTACTTCTACTGCCGTACTTCCGAGATGTATCGGTCGTGTCCAGTTGCATGACGGCCTTCGTACAACTACTTATTCTAATTGTGTTCCTCGTTTGTTATGTGGACATCGCTGAAGTGGAGAAGAACCGAGCAAACTGGGACGACCGTCAGGACGTGTATACCAGTCAGCCGACAACCATAAATGGTCGTGTCTTCGGCACGAAGCTCTATCGAACTGACAGATCGAAGCGTCGAATCGTACTGCCAATGATGCCTCTTCAGAAGCTGAACGAGTTGGACGAAGGGGCAATGTGTAACACATATCCAGAAGTGATCTTTGCCGATGGAAGTCAGAATTGAGCTTGTATAATAATGATCTCTTGCACGTGGAATGTGAGCGTGGAATAATGATCTGTTTTATATAAGTGTACATATAAATTTCAAGACACTTTTTCGAGACATATTGAGATATTTCCTGAAATTTTGGCGCTTTGTCATTTTTTTTCTTGTTTTTTAAAATATTCAGGGTAAACATTGCTGTTCTGCTTCTTACTGTTCTTCGTAATTTTCTCCAATAAATGTAAATGTAAATTTCTTGCAAGAACAACGAACTTTAGAAATTTGTATCAATTTGAATGATCATCCACCATTGCCAGTAAATTCATATGCACGTAAGTTTATTCCGTTCGAAGGAAAGTATATGTTCCAGCGTGGATTTGTAACGTTCCAAAATTGTAAAGAACCCACAGTACTTTAATTGAAATCTTTATATGATGCGTGACCGAATGTTATCAAGGTCACCGACTTATCAGCGCACAACACAAATTAATTTATGCCAGATCAACAAACATGGCATTTCACAAACTGCTCTCATTCCAACCAAACCGATTATTCGCGAAAAAGCGATATTTGCGATTCCCTAAGCAACACTACAAGTTAACAACCTGAAGCTTTGGGCTTAACTTACGCGCCTCTAACACTGGTGGTGTATTCAATGTAGGGCCCATCCGCGTAGAGCTTCCGCTTGTCGAAGTAACGCTTAACGACATAGGCAACTCCAAGGGCGCATCCGATGAAAGTCAGTATGAAAAAGAGCGCCACGACTCGACCACCGGAACCCTTCTCTTCTGGTGGTTTTTCCGTTGGATTGGGCTCTTAATTTTCTCCATATTTGATGGATTCGCAACACTCACCCGCTGTGTAAAGCAGCCTGAATCCGCGTGCCCGAATGCTCACATCCGTTTCGAACATAATGGCCATCTCGTGTTTAGTTCCCTGAATCAGGTAGTCATACGAAGCTATGCCCGAAATCCTAAAACAATATTAATGAATAGAGTGTGAGGATTCTGTGTACAATTCGATGTGAGGACCAGAAGTGTCGTTTCCATCAAAAAGTCCAATAAAGTCTTGTCCGAATTCCGTCTCCACATCTGTGATGTTGACGACAATGTGATGGTCCTGAAAGTGATAAGAATTGTTTTTCTATCCGAATTTCAAGGAGGAAGCCCAAGGAGGAAGCCAAGAAAACCCACCTTCGCCGTGTAGAGTAGCCAAGTACATGCCAGGTCATTGCAGTACTCATGCGTGCCGTAGTCGGGCGACGTTAGCTCGCGCCACTCACCGGGAACCGCCACGCGCGCCACTTCTCCACATTTACATTCTAATAAAGCTGGTCAACGATGAAATTCAAACTGACGCTTACGTTCAACCCATTCGTATTGGAACTTCAACATCCGTTGGGCATTTCTATTCTCTTCGTCCTGGTTAATGGACTCGCGGTGGTACCATACGTAAATGGATTCTTCGTAGGAATTTGGACCCAGTCTCGGCTGCGCAAATTCAATGGCAAATTTGCCAGTGTCGTCGTCACCCATGTTATCCGCGGTTACCCTGAATGACACAGAGTATCAGTGAGCAGTTCACGTCATGTTATCCGATCCTGCGATAATCGTCGGGTTCCAAAAAACTAGGAACCAGGATTTTTTTGATTTTGGTAATGTACGGACTCATAGGTTTGGTTACGATTTTGAATGCTTGTAACGCGTTACAATATGTCACCTGTATTCGTCTCTTCTGAGCCTATCCTCAGGGCCGTATGAAACCTCGATAAATTCTCCTGGAGCGTACAGTTTGTACTGGATAGTGATCAGAAAGCGGTGAGCCTACAAATGTGCTTAGGTCAAAGCTATACCATATTTGCACTCACCGAGATAGCCGACTTTGGTCGGTCAAAGCGCCAGAAACGATCCATGAAAGTGCATGATCCCGGAAAGCGCTCGTCCCTGCGCAGCTGTTGTTCACTGGCGGTCGGCACGACTATAGGTTGGCTGTCGGGACAAGGACAATCTGTGAAATTCGTTCGTTCAAAGTATAAGGCAAAGAATTCTACCAGGGAGATCCCATGGCTCGATTCTTAGCTTGAATCCTTTTGACGTCACCGAGTGGTCCGTCCGCATGCTGATGTTGAACTTTGAATCCTTTGGACAGACGGTGAAATATCCGATATGCTTAGCAACGTTTGTTAGTCTATAAGCTGGTTGTATTATTTCTAGAGTCAACATCCTTTTCGTTTCAGGACCGAACCATGGACAGAACGTCAATTAAACTAGAACTGAATCGTATATCATTGAACGGGTACACTGGGATGCGGCAAGTACAGTAGTTTGCAACCACAAGTCGGTTGTTCGCTCGACTCATACCTGACTAATTCTTGGGGTACCATGATGCTCATATAATCAGCATTTTGCTCCATCTCAAAATCGATGAATTTCAGTCTGAATTGCTCCGAGGAACACGTAGGGTTTTGACTGATAGCAGTATCGCAGACGAGGTTGTCGCAGTACTCGACGGGGTAACCCGGAGACGTGATAGATGCATTTTTCTTCCCGGTGCATCTGTCCAAAACTATCGGACTGTTAGGGCATCCACATGCTGAAACAACTCATGAAACAGTGGAACGATGGGCGTCGTACGGCTCCGGACGTTCTTGAACCGAATGCGATAGAACGGCAGAGGGAGAGGGATGTCTGTGAACGTGATGACGATGCCAATAGAATTCGTGCGCGAGGTGATGTTGAAGGGCCACTCGCCTTGAGCAAAGCCGTGGATCCTATCAAAATGGTTTTGCCACATTGGACTCTTAAACCTACTCCTTAAGCACCGCAAAATTGCGTCGTCGGTTATCGAAATTCTCAGTTTCAAAAATCTTCAGATTTGCATTTGCGGACAGGCTGTCCACATTCAGTTGCACAGATTCCGTGGCGTTGATGCGGATGATGCACGAGTGCCGACGATTGATAGGCGATTCAAGAGACATAAATTCATCTTTTGCGTCGAAGTATGGCGTAGGGCATGGCGTATGGAGCTTACTTCCTAACAGAGGTTTATGAAATCCGTAGTGGCATGTGAACCATCCGTTACCTTGAGTGAAGCGCACGAATGAGATTTTGAATCCGGCGAAGTTACTGTCGGATGCGTCGGACACAAATTTGAATCGAAATCCACCTCCTATGGACGACACAAAGGACGTGCGGACAAGTTCTGTTCCTGTCAGTCTAGGACACATATGAGAGTTATGTTGTGCATTTTCGAATCCGTTAGAGAAAGAGTCCGTTAAATAAAGTAAAGGGTGACAAATGGCTTTTAGGAAACTTCTTCTTTGCATGTATTAAATTTAGGTAACCATTGTGATTTTGTATAGCATAGAGCTCGCCAAATCTTTTTCCATTCCCTTTCGTAACAGTGAATTTCATAGCTTCCGTTTTTGGGATAACTTTAGAAGTGGTAAAAATAGAGACGCTTTGTATTGATTTCACGTGGCTCAGAATACATTTCTTTTTATTCAAATAATCGGCGCTGCTAAATAGGAATTTCAAAGAAAACCTTACATTTCCTGTCGAATAGCATGCCGCGTGCCATTGACGACCACCAACTGTGAAACCTCGACGTAGTCATGCAGCATCTCCGTCGCAAAATGGTCAATATTGATGGCGACGCCGGAATTTAGCTTTGGCTCGATCTGTTACTCAATGGATAACGTTCTGCGGGATATGACTTACTTCGTACGTGCATCGTAGGTCATCGCAGTAAGACCGTGGAAAACCTGGACTCTTGAACTCTCCGCGTCGAAGATCCGCGCTGAAACTCTCGCTCCGGGAGCAGAAGCATGTTCTCTCAGAAGCAGAGGATACGGTAGGGAATATTGCGAAACACAGGAGCGGTAAGACCAAGAGATCCTGCCGCATTTTGTTTACGAACGACAAATGGGACTGCGGGAATCCGACGGCCGAACCGCGGTTTCCGCCCCGGTGTCGAATGTCTGTAATTTTGCTGTTTATCAACAATCGCCATTACGATCGGCTGATCATAGGCACAATTTTTTTCCAAACAAGGAAATCATGTATGCTTCTGCTCCATTATAAACAAAAAATGTTTAGATCACAGCCAAGGATCACTTTCGGCACTAAAACAATATGCGCAGAAAATAGTTTCATACTACGCACGTCACCAGAACAGTTTGTTTATAAATTATTTTATCAGCACTGTTTGGAAAAAAATTAACATATTTTCCATTTTGGAAGAAGGAGGTCAAAGTGCAACGGCATTGTCTTTCATCACAGTGGACGCTTCCTTATACAATCAATTTACAAAGTGATTTTAAGATGAATATTTGATTCTGTGGAGTCTATGGTGAACTCGTTCAATTTTTACTCCTCATTGGCAGTTATTCATGTATATCTGGACAAATTTTTAACCTAGCGCTGTCATCATTCCTCTCGAAAACTGCCTTGTGATGATCATATTTCCAGATCGGAGCACATATCTTGCACAATCTCATTTTTTCAGACGTGAAAAAATCATCCAATTCGTCGTCTGGCGGGATGAAAAATCATTCTTGCAGAACGGACAGTTCATACGTTCGGTCGCCGGATACGCTTGGACACGCACGGGTGCATAGGCGCACGGAACACTGTCTGGCTGTTCTCTTCTATTTAGCAGTTTGATCTGCAAAAAATGCGATGTTGTTCTTGCGTGGTGATCACTTCCGCGGCTCTGATCCTCTAATCCCTTTTTTGTAGACTTACTTTCTGCCCACGCTTTATTATTATAAAACCACAGCTAGCCACACACTAATTGTTAGTTTCCCCTGAGTGCACCACTTATCACGAGCAGACTATTCAAATAAAGTCATTTGTTTTCCGCGTTCTTTCTCCTTATCACCTCGTCGAGCACGTCTAGGATCAGCCCAACATTTAGACGTTCTTCACGTTTACCATGACTTGAGTACATACCAAATTACCGAGACAGCCATAAAATAACGATTTGGCGACAATCCGTTTGCATCTGAATGCAAAAAACAAGGAGTCGAGGTGATAAGAACGCGGAACTTCTGCTTTGGTCCCGTTCACTCTGATCAAGCCGTTCATTCAGCTCTCCTCATCAACCAGACTATGCGACCTCTACAGAAGGCCAAGCTGATTGCTACTTGTGTTGCGTTGTCGTACGCCTGCAACTTGCAGTATGGCTACTCGTCTGTCTATTTGAACACGCCGGTTGAAGGTTTCAAGACCTACCTGAATGAGTCCCTGACCAGAAGAGGTAAGTTCCTTAGTTTTACTGTGCAAATTGAGCAAAACGACGATGGAAATCTGATGATGGAAAATGCTAAAGACAAAAATGTTTTAAAGACATATCTTTTTTTTCTTTTTTTTCAATTTTTTTAAAGTTTTTTAACACTGAAGTTGATTCGTTGTTTTCGCTACTTTTTATTTCTTTTTTATTTGTATGTTCTCTGAAAATTCTCTGAAAATGCAACCATCAAGCTATTGTAATATTTATGTTTCTTTTTCATAATCGTTTACATCCAATTCAATCAATAGACAAAAGGATGTTTCTTTGGGTAATGGCTGAGTCACAACGCGGGTGGAATGTAGTATCAGTGCAGGTAACGCCCGTCAATTTCATTGCCGTAAACGTCAGAGGTCAATTGCAGACAGTCTGGTCCCACAATTTTCAGCTAAAACAATGTGTGCTTCATGACTCAGGACAGCAATCTATAAAGCACTTGCATGTGTACATTGCAAACGGTTTCAAACAAAGGATAGTTTCGGTCGATAATATTAAGATATTTTAGGATGGTTAATGACGGAAGACACTTATTCTTGGATGTGGAACCTCATCCTTAACATATGGTTTGTTGGCTTCTTCTTTGGCGTCTGGTTAAGCCCTTTCCTCAACGATCGCTACGGTCGCAAAGGTACTGAATGGAGCCTTCTAATTCTCAATTAAAGCCAACAATTTAGTGGGATTCATTCTGATGAACACAATCAGCCTGCTTGGTTCCATAACTCGATATTTGGGCACTCTACTTTATGTACCGGAATTGTTGTTTATTGGCCGCATCCTGGTCTCTATCGCTACTGCTGTCACGTATCAGTCTCAGATTCTTTACTTCCAGGTTTGTATATGATCTGTGGGTTATCGTCTTGAACAATAACTGCTTTCAGGAATGCTCCCCGACGAAACTTCGCGGATCTTTGTCATTTTTCAGCGACTTCTCCTTCTCGACAATGGCTCTCTTGGGCATGTCTTTAGGGACAAAAAACGTTTTCGGCGATCACATAAGCTATCTCCTTGGAGTAATGGTCATTCCCTGTAAGTACTTCTTGTCATTCGATTAAGTGAGTTAAGTGATTAAGTGACCTTAGAGATTAAGCGATCAGTATAAAGCCGGTTTTGTTCTTACACATTCTTACATACTCTTTTAGGTGCTATATGCGTCCCTATCCTCTTACCAATTCCTGAAACGCCAAAATTTCTGCTTATTGTAAAACGCGATCGAGAGGCCGCACAGAAGTCGATTGAATTCTTCCAAGGCGCTGACGCGGACACCAATGGAATATTGG
>KN172139.1:152162-166842 GCA_000757755.1 Steinernema glaseri
GTATGGTGGGATGGTAACGAAGTCAAATTCTAGGAAGTGGCGTACAATATGGCAACACTCATAGCTACTGCATACACTCATTAGCTGGACTAGGTGACCGATGCTATCCGAGAAAAGAGGCAAAATATGAAAAAAGTCATCATTCGGCGCGGTAGCGCAAAATGGCACTTTTCAAAGTTAACCTTTTTTTAACTCAATAAGTTGCGCTAAAAAAATGCTCACTCACTGAGCTTATAGGCCAGTCTCTCACCTGTCCCGCTACCATCTTTCCCAATCCTTGGGTAACGAACTAGCCGAAAGAAAAATCAATTTATATGAAGAGGTCAAAAAAAGTATACCATATTATTTCGACCCGGAACACTCCCTATTCTGAGGATTTGGGATCCACCGTTCACCAATAAAAAGAGATTAAGTTGTACATAGTTATGCTATAGAGAACAGATCTTAATCTTATATTTATCTTAGATAAACAATAATGTAAAAGTGGCCCGTTATTTACCCGACAACCCAATAGAATTTTTACATGTTAGTTTCAATGTTATGTTTAAATCTTACGGATTAGCATGATCGGGACCTCTGCCAGTGCAGTGAATCGGATCGAGTTCGTCCATCGGAAAAGCATGTTTCATATAATTGTTGTATCCAAAATAGAACATCTCCCTGGCCTGCTCGCGAGCAATTTCGATTTCATCCAGGCTGACCCAGCCATATTTGAAGTCGAATTCATTGTCTGCTGGCCAAAACGAGTGTGCGGACGACTTCTGAAGGCAAGACAGCGCTATAACCGTTGACGTAAACAGCAGGACGCGACAATACTAAATGGAAAATCTATGTAGGCGAGTATTACATAGCAGACAAACCATGACCAACAAATAAATGCTAAAGTCCTAATGTACTGTTCATCCATCAGAAAATTGCGATTGAACACAATTGCTAGTAGTAGTGCCGTGGCTGACACAACATCAATCGTTTCGCCTGGAACGCTGAATATACGTAGTTGACAAGAATTAAGAAACACGTTAGAGCGCCATGGAAGGACAACGGATCGCAGCGACGCTATGATACAGCGAGCATGAGCGGTCGTTATTGTTGCGTTCGTTTTAAGCAGAGCGTCGCCGACATTCCGCGGAGCGGTGCGCTGCTACGTGGTAGCTTCTAGCTGTCCGTCTGTATGACTAGCTTATTGTTCGATAGTGCAACCTTCTTCTTACAGTGTGTGTGGCCCAAACATAGTTCTATCATGATCGAAGGATGTGTCAAGCACCAACACGTGCAAATGCTCAATGCAGCGAATCTCGCATGCAGGTTTCACACCACATGTTGGCAGTACTTGTATACATGATAGTACATAGTTCATTGCCTCTATAGCACCGCGCAAGTGGGAAACGCGGCTTGGACTGCGGAAGATGCATATTCAACTCTCATATATTGTCAGCATTGAAAACGTTTATGAACTGCTGTAAAGGATAGTATAAGGGTAAACGTCAGATGTAATACTGAACAGTTGGCAGAGCGATATCCGAGATAGTTATCTGAGTGGCAGTTGTTTAGCAGCGCTCCTGGATCTCACCTGTGATGTTGCGTAATTACACTCACTATATTATGGTTAATGACTTACCTTCTTTGAGACCAAGGCACTTGCCCCACTCCTTGATGCTGATGGTGCCGTCGTTGTCGGCGTCGCATCCCTCAAGGAAAGGCTTGATACAGCTTTCCATTGGGATGACTGGAGCGGTGATGGGAATGAGCTCATGATGAGAGACGTGCTTGTCATGGGGCTTAACGTCCAGGTCGCAGAACTTCCAGATTACAGGGTACACGTGGCGCTTTTCGTCATCATTCTCGGCCTCGGCAATAAGTTCTTCCCACTCCAGCTTGTGGAGTTCGCGGCGCTTCTTCAGCTCACGCATAACCTAAACGTCATTATTTACAGCTGCTCTCTCACAAACATACCTGGAAGAGCCAGTCTGCCATGCGAGCGGGAAACTGAGCCATAAGCTCATCGGTGCACTCATCAAGTTGCTTGCAAGCCCCGAGGTATTCTAGATGGACCTTTGCGTGTTTCTTGTTTTCGCATTCGGAAGACTTTCTCTTGCAAAGGCAACGCTCACGGTAAAGTTCGCAGAGTGAGGGGAAAGTTTCGTTGGTGTTGCTGCAAACCTGAAAAAAGTGCTGATTGCATGTATATCCGATAAGCGACATGCCTGATCCATAGGATCGTTGTCGAGCTCCGGGCATTTGCTGATGCACTCGCAGGTTGGTTCTCCTTTCTTGTCGACGACGCACTCTTTACCCCATCCGCACATGTGTTCTTCACATGGATTCTTTTCCTGATCTAAAGCAATTCGCAGTTAATGTTACCAATACAGCAAAGCTACGTTTTTTCACGTTGATGCGGTCCTTCTCCAGAGGGTCTTCGTCATCAGCTTGATCATCGATGTTCTCAATGAGGCTTTCCAGCTCATCCCAATCGTTGGCCTTCTTCTAAAGCACAATTATTGGGATGATAACTATTATAAAAGCGGATCACAACGTACAAACTGCCTAATCATCAGTTATCTCAACGGCAGATACGTTTTTCTTCCATCATTCAACCCTTCTTTAAGGGAAGCAGTTGTTAGTGCTTTTTACTTGAAAACAACGGTTAATTTTTGTAAGACAACATATTTAGGAACAATAAAGCAAGTTCTGTACAAAATATGCGTACAACTAATTTACATCGGTTTATTTTTTGTACGGTAGTATTATTATTTTTTGATCCTAAAGGAAATAAGTTTACAAACACTCACCTTCTTGGCGTCCACAAACGGGACAAGAAGAAGAACGGTCAGCAGAAGTGCACAGCTCACTCGCATTTTCAACCACCAAGTGAATGATGAGACTCCAAACGAGGACTCCAACAATATCGCCGGGGAAAGCCCTCCCATTACAACACTTCGCCTCGCTCTTCCCTCCCTCTTTGCGGTTCTCAACCCGCCCATTGGCTCCTCGGCGACAAATGCCGAGACGGCACCGGGGCCGTCGTGTTGTCGCGAATGGTGGAAAGGAGTACGAAGGGGCCGAAAAAGAGGTGTTCGCCAACAATTAACAAATCAAAATGGTCGTAAAACGAATAGAAACTGATAGTCTTACCTACTTGTAACCTTTTTTCACATCTTATAAGAGATGCTCAGTGGTTCGATGGGACTTTACACTGAGGACACCGTAAATACGAAGAACCAAAAATATACAACCGAGGGAATAATCATTCCAGAAACAGTGTAAGCAGTGCTCGTTAGGTACAGATGGAGCTCTGACATAAGAAAGATCCTCGGTGAAGTATCAACTCAAAACAGTTCCAAGAACACGGAAATCTCTGTTCCAGATGGTGCATGTTAGAAAGTTGCTTGTCGGATCAACAAGAGAAGATCTTGACCGGTTACTGAGTCATTCTTCTACTTTGATTTGTGGACTCAACAGTTGCCACTTTTCTTCATCCCTCGAAATGGCGCTCACGACTGATGAACTACGACTGAAAAAAAAACAGCCCGACCTGGACGGAATTTGCAACATAAAAGCTCCACAATACAACGGGAGTAACTACGTTTTGCCGTTCAGATAGACACTACAAGGTAAAAACACATTTTATTGTTAGTGCAATGTTATGGTTCCTGTGTACCTTTATTCAAAAGTGCATTAAATTCGCACCAGACTGCGTCAACAGACCATTCATTCATTGATTGTTGAAGAATTCTGTCCATCGTTTTTAAATGCTCGCCAGAAAATACCTTTTTAAGCAAAAACAAATCGTCGGAATCCACAATAAAGTATTCAGACTCAGCGTAATAGCTCCATCCCACATAAGTGTAAATATGGAAAGTTAATCACTGTCACTACCGCGATCAACAATTTCATAAGGATGAATGATAGCTGCGCACAAGCTAAGATGTGAGGCTGCTGATTACTTTATATTTTGAAATGATTTTTGGAATAAATACATGTTAATTGCTAAGCAGGCGTCACGAGTCTTAACGCCATATTCATACTTGTGCTTATGACTTTATGTATTGGTATTATCGTGCGCACTAATCTGTCCTCAAACACTTCAGGGGTCGGCAATCGACCCCGCCGCAATGGACGGGTATGTGCGTCTGTCCAAGTCTCACCTTCCCCGTTTGTGTAACCTGAGTCTTAGCGACAATACGAGTCGAGGAAAGCAGACAGCAGACTCTTATCAAAATACGTACGTTTTGGATCTTTCTAGAACGTTGTAAAGTAGGCTAGGATACCCTGCAGAGAATGTGACTTTCAGCGCAGTCAGATTCAAATCAGATTTAAGTTGTTACCTATGATCGTACAGCAATGTTTTGATCTGCGGCAGCACCCTCACCATCATAACAGGTGCCGAGGCATTCGGATCGATTAAACACAAAGTGTTGTTCAACCAGTCACATCCGTTAACCTCTGATTTTCGCATAAACCTGATATGCATAAATATAATGGATTGTGCTAGTGTACAAGAGTTTGCCGATGTGACATGTTTGCAATGGAGGTTCAGCTCTTAAAGTGCCCGTGATTAAATGCAGTGCACAAGTGGCCTGCAGGCACGGCAATGACCTTTTGATTTGTTTATTGTTTATATCCAACACGAAGCAAGTAGCGCTGACAGTGACCGTCATTGTTTACGCCATTGATCCTAGCAACTCTGAACATCTGAAGCGTCTAGCTGCTCGTATAATCTCCTTCCCTCAGCAGCCAGGCTGATGAGGAGGGGGAGGAGGGGCTTATAAGAGAGTATATACCGCAAGCATCTATGATAAAAAGTTGAATGTATAGAAAAGATCGAACAATTCAAAATGATGAAGGGTGATAAAGGTAAAGGATGGATTCGAGTCAGTCACGTCAGCTAACTTATCGCTTCAATATACCTTTGTACTACTGATGGAATCGCTGATAATTGGCTTGTGCTAGTGTGTCGTTAAACCTGAGAATTGGAACTGCATATATTCGTTGAGCAGATTATATGTCGCCATGAAGCTTCAAAGACTACTACAGTTTCTGTAGTTCTACCAATTTTCAGGAAGTAATATGATGATGATTAAGATGATTGTGATCAACTATTAATGCATTGAGCAAATTAATACGTTTTCCGCCATTTATAGTTTGCTGTGGATTTGGATTTGATATGTCGAGATTCCTCTGAAAGGGACCAATGCTAAAAGGGCCGACGAATCCACGAAGGCCTGCTAAGATCATTCAATTGAATCCTGTCAGTCTTTTTTTTTCAGATTCTGGCTGTTTCATTATATAGTAGAAGTAGGAACTCCAAAAAATGAACGCCTCGGATACCTGAAAAACCGCGAATCAAAAATATACAACGGTTGCGAGCAGAAACGTAGTACTCATGAAAATTATAATGTCTATTCACTGTAGACGCGATTTAACGTGTATTTTAATGATGCTTGCATTTCGGGACCCGAACCCGGAACGTTTCTGGGTACCAAATCCGAACCTGACTCTGTTCATCAATTGCCACAGGAAAATTGTCATCAAGCCGATGGGTTTATCTTAACACAACACAACATAAGTATCTAAGGAAGAAATCACACTACAAGAATCAATCAGCTGCAGCACTTAAGGGGTGTATTCGAGTCCGAGACCGAACTTCTGAGTTCCTTCGACTCCGGTAAGAGCGAACTGGGTAGACACGGTTAGCTTGACGTCCTTGCTTACAGAGTGAGTGGCGGCGAGTGCAACGTTGCTCTTGTTGTCAACTTTTCCACGGAAAATAAGGTCCGCAGAAGGAGCATACTTGGCAGCAAGTCCAAAGTTAGTCGTCTTGTCTCCAATGGTCCATCCCAGTTGACCACCAAGTTCGACATTCTTCGCTGGCCGATGGAAGACGGAGCAGCCAAGTTCGGAAGCGTTGTTCATGAAGGTGTGCACAGTATAATCTTGTCCTTGGTGGCCCAACGCGAAGTTGGTCGCCTTCAGCTTGTTCGAAGCAACATCAAGACCGCTCTGGACTCCGATGAGCCACTGTCCATGTCCAATGACAGCGGCGAGGTTCACAATTGGGCCGCCATCAAGACTGACATCAGCGTTGACCTAAATGAATATATTGGATAAAATTAGCTCGCAAAATTATATTATAACAATTCTAATCTAACAAAAACAAATTCGCAAATAGTTACTTTTAATCTCTCAGCTACGAACGCCATAACTGTTTTGTCTCGTTTTCTATTTGCGCCACAAATGTGGCAAGTGAACGTTATCTTCCGAAAAAAACACTCCTACAAATCAGCTATTCATGCTTATGACGGAAGAATTTACCTTAGCATTGGGGTTGACCCATTCGGCCTTAACCTTAGCGCTGCGCTTTCCAATGTGAGGAGCGTATGTAGAGTCGAAAGTCAGCTTAGTTCCACGCGCAAGCTGGTCTTGCACATCGACGGTAGTACCAAGGACATTGTCGGTGTTCCACTTCTCAGTGATAGTAATACCGTAAGCAGGAATCTTGTACTTGATATCCATGTTGCCGTTAAGCTTCTGACTCGAAACGTTGTGGGCGGCACCCGTCTTGAATTCAAGTTCACCATTGTTGCCGGACTTGGCGGTGGTTTCAATCTTTAGAAAGCCAAAGTCTGCAAAAGAAACTGATTAGACAAAAAGCACCGAGATAGGAAACTCACTATATCCTTTCTTGAAGAGATCGTTGCACGATTTTCCAAGATCGGTGTAGCTAGGAGGGGCCATGGTAGAAACGCGTAGAATAGACGGTTCTGAAAGAATAGGAAAACGTCAAAAGCACTAATGCGCAACGCACGGTAAGCGGTGAATATCACGCCACCCCAGTGATCACTGGTTCCTTCGACTGACCTTGCACATAGCAAGACGAGGCAACGCGAATGGAGAAACGACTCGAGAAAGCCCTCGTCCCATCCATCGAAGATAGTGACCGCCTATCGTATGCAAGCATATCGTTTCAGGACTTAATGGAAAATGAATTCGTTTCTCGACCCTTGGAAATGTCACACGTCCGACGTCCTCCTTTGCTTTCTTCAATGAAGCAAGCGTGAGAGGTGATTCCAGTCGTTATTGAAAAGGATCAGAAGATAAAAAGATTAGAACGTAAAAATGTCACAAAACTAGACTCCGGTGGCTTGGATCTATAGGTCTGAAGGTCGCGGAGCAGACCCACCCAGCTGCCGGCTTACTGGTCGCCTGCACCGGCACAAGTTGCATCCGAGCTGCGGTGTCCAAAACCAGACATTTTCTAAAGGCTCTGATATTACTTCTGGGTTAGGCTTTTAAGCCACTAACTGAAGCTGCAGACATTCTTCGAGGGGAACAAAGCAGCAATTCGCTAGGCTCCATATGCTTATTTAAAAAATAAGCCATCCTGGATCGTTGTCTTCTGGATCTGTTATCGGTAATATAAAACGCCTTCGGAAATGGCGCTCTTTAGTTTCCCGAGATTTAACAATTGTGTGCATTGACGTCCTTTAGACTAGTAATATTCCCATTTTATTCATCCCAAGTGTATAAAACGTAAAAAACACTTTTACACACTTCAGAGAATTCAAAGAGTAACATTTTTCAGCGGTTGTAAAAACATTTATATATGTAAAAATGTATTATTAATATGAGCAATAAAAGAACAATGATTAGGTACCGTATCGGTTACTCTTCAGCGAATTCAAACTTAACAAGAGTAGCATTTTTTGCCACATTTGCACCCGGTTTGCAGGAAACGGCAGTGATCACGTTATCAGTTGGAGCTCTACAAGTAAATGGTTATATTACACCGCGTAGATCACATTGGCATTCTACCTGATGATATATTCCATTTTCATGGCTACCATGACGACAAGAGCTTGACCAGCCTTCACTGAGTCACCCGCTTTAACAAGAACCTTATCAATTACTCCTGGCATAGGCGCACGAGCAGACAAGGAACTACCCGCATCAGCTTGAGCCTCAGAAAAGTCAATTGTTCTCTTGGGCCAATTGCGCACATCTTGTCCATAAACTTGGAAACTTGATGCTAATGAAACAGCCTTACAGTTCCACCTCTTTCCGTCAACTTCAAGGCCAAAGTTAACAGTGTTCCCATCGCGTTCAATGGAATAAACGTGTGTCTTATACTTGTGTCCATCAAGAACGACGAGCATGTACTCGTTCGAAGGGAACTCAACAACAACGGTCTCATCCTTCAATGCGACGACTTTGTGAGCAACATGATTCAGTCTGGAACATATGCGTGGAAAGATGTACAACTTGCGCTCAGCAGTTACCTGAAGTAATCACGTGAATTAATAGGACCATCATGCTTTGAGACACCGGCTTCCTGGTTAAGAAGAATGGAGGAAACGACTGATTCAATACGAGAATCAACCGATGGGCGATCGTCACGGAATAGATCTTTCTCATGATCACGGATAAAGTCTGTGTATACGTCGCCTCGAACAAATCCTTCGTGCTTCAGGACGTCACGGACAAAATCAACATTAGTGAGGAGGCCGCCAATCTGAGTATTGTATAGAGCACTATCCAACTTAGCAATCGCCTGATCACGGTCAGCTCCCCAAACAATGACTTTAGCAATCATAGGATCGTAGTGAACGGAGACTTCATCGCCCTGTTCTACACCAGTATCAACTCGAGCATCCTTGGGGAACGACAAATATTCAAGGTCCCCTAAAAGGAAGAATATAAGTAAGCATTATCCCCAACACAAACCGGCAATGGGCATGAACCCAGCTTTCGTATCTTCAGCATATATACGAGCTTCGAGGGAGTGCCCATTCAATTTTATTTCTTCCTGTTGTAGAGGAAGTTGTTCTCCTTGGGCAACCTTCAGTTGCCACTCAACGAGATCTGTTCCAGTAATTGCCTCGGAAACGGGATGCTCAACCTAGGACAGATTTAGTAATTAAAGGTACTTGAATAGTCTAAACCTGGAGACGAGTATTCATTTCCATGAAATAGAATTTTCCGTGAGCATCCATAATAAACTCCACGGTTCCAGCACCAACATAATTTACTGCACGTGCAGCGCAAACGGCACTGTTGCCAAGCTCTCGGCGCTGCTGCATTGTCAGACCAGGCGCTGGCGCTTCTTCAATGATTTTTTGGTGACGGCGTTGAACACTGCAGTCTCGCTCCCATAAGTATACATAGTTACCGTGCGTATCACCGAACACCTGTCATCATCGTAAAAGACATATCCAACTCAAGCTTGCCTGAACTTCGACATGACGAGGCCTCTCAACGTACTTCTCAACGAGCATATCATCATTTCCAAATGATTTACGTGCCTCCGAGCGTGCAGATTCAAGCTTTTCGGCAAACTCTTCTTCGGTGAATGCTATGCGCATACCTTTTCCACCACCTCCATATACAGCTTTGAGCATAACAGGGAATCCTGGAAAATAATGACAGATTTAGAGCAACAGTTCATGGAACTCCCACCAATTTTTTTGGACTCTTCAAGTAACTTTGCGTCACTCTGGTCATTGCCGTGGTAGCCGTTGATGACAGGCACACCGGCGTCGGACATTATCTGCTTAGCAATACTCTTAGTCCCCATATCGCGAATTGCTTTCGTAGGCGGACCAATGAAGGCGATACCCTCCTTAGCACACATATCTGCGAATTCAGCATTTTCACTAAGGAATCCATATCCAGGGTGAATAGCCTAAACCCAAACCGTTATAAAAATCTCAAAGTAACGCACCTGAGCATTGGACTTCTTTGCGGTGTTAATAATCTTCTTCATATCCAGGTAACTTTTAAGTGCTGCCGGTTCCCCAACATGGTACGCTTCGTCGGCATAACGTGTATGAAGGGAAGCTCTGTCTGCGTCCGAAAAAACAGCGACAGATTTAATTCCCATCTTGCGGGCAGTCTTCATGACACGGATCGCAATTTCTCCGCGGTTGGCGATGAGCACTTTCTCGATTCTCCGGGTGACCAAACCTGATGAATTCAGGGATGTGCAATAATATTTGGATAGCGCAGCTGTTAACGCTACTCTTTGCCCGCAGAGCTTCAGCATGGTTTCTGAAAAGCATGAAGAAAATAAGCGGCTTCCAGTATTGCAGGACGAAATAATATGATCGATATCGGGCGACTCGTAGACAACGATATCAGGCGACCCTTTAGAACATGAATGTAATCATGTGATCTAACAAGATACAGCGGTTGTCTTCTAGTGGTGAAACTGACACAGTAATTTTCTTGTCGTAACATTGCAACCTTCTTGTCGTGACCGATAAAAAGCTAAGGCGAAAGCAGGATGAAAGTAAATATATATTGCAAAAAAAATGCTATCCTCTCACTTTCATTCATCACGAAACAAGGAGAAAGTATACGCAACGAGATGTCGAATGTAGAACACCAAAAAGCATATTTGTACATGTTAATGAAAGCAGTATTGTAGCCCGTGAAATAAAAATGCGTAAATCTTGTTAATAAAGGACAGTTTTTAAATTTCCACCCCTACTATGCAATACTCCTGCACATAGTGACCATTGACAATGTCAATAAGTGATAAATCCAGATCAGTTTTAATAGATACAAAAGAGAATGTAGACCGTGAAATCTATAAACACAGCACACCGACAACCTCGCTAGACAAAACTCTTTACAAAGGTGACAGTGTGATGTTCTTTGCACGCTGTCGGAAACAACGTGGTGGGAGATTTCTGATCACTGATCATTGAATACTGCTTCTCACGGGACATCACTGAACAATTAATTGGCAGGACTTTCGTGTCAAGAGTGTTTACCGTGTTAAGGCTGCTACACAAGATTTAACAAAATTGCCTTCTAAAAAAGCTTCCTGAAGCGACATTTCAGTACACGATAGAATTTTTGGGATGTTTGGGAACGTGCTGATCGCAATAGACATGGGATATAACATATATACGGCTTGGGACTGCACGTTTGGCGCATTGTAAGAAATAAGGTGAGGCGGCAAAAGATCGGTGCCCGCCGCCTGGAACATGCCTAGTACGAGGTAAAGTTCGTTGAGAACTGTAAGTTCTGCCTAATCCTAGACATTAGAATAGCCTGCCACAGCGGACATCGTCCATGTACGCAGTAAATGTACGGTGTTGCAAGATTTTCGCTGTACTGAATTGCGGCGGGTGTAAAGTGCATCAAATGGTCGGAAAGTGCGGAATGTACTGCGAGTCGATAGCGGAATCTGTTTCATTTGGAATGGACCGATCATTTGTGGGGAAGACCTGCGACACTTCGTTGATAAAAGATGATGATCTATCACCTTCGTTCCTAATGTAATACCACGTGACTGACGCAGTACATGATAATGCAATTTTTGCAACACATCTATCCGTGTTAGTTACACAGGCCGACCAAGGTGGTATGAATTGTGGACTATTGAATTAGTTATTCATGCAAGTCTCTGTCTCAACGGCACAACATCTATTTAAAGCAACATATTTGTTCTAATTTGTAAGCAGAAATTGTTTCGTTCCGTCGTATTTTTAGTTTCATAGTTGTCTTTTATAACCGCAACGTTCATAGCGCGAGCCCAAGGTTGTCTCTTTGTATGGCACCTTAATTTAACCATCTATTTTAACATTAATGTTAACCGATTAGCAACTCTGTTTACCTGTGTAAGTAAACCTATCTGATACCATAGTGGCGTGAATATTTATGGAGTTAAAGTTTATGCGGTAGTAGGATGTGTATTCATGAGGTAGTAGGATCTGTATATACTTCACAGAAGAACATTAATTCAGCTATCGCACATCCAGGGCTCTAGTTTGAACTAATGGTTTCTTTGCCAATGTACTAAGTGTCTGAGTATCTTGTGGCGGATGTCAATAAATTTCAATTCCTTGATTAGACCACTCATTTCATTAAAGCAACGTGGATTGTCACCGGACGTGGCCGCAAACATTGCTCCTATTTGATTTTGAAGATTTTATACACTTCATTTAAAGTTTGACGATATTATATTACTCAATTAGAATCGTCCTCTATGTTGCTGTTGATCAATGCGATAACCTCTTTATTGCACAGGAAAACCGCTCGTGTTTTATAGAATTAAATTAGTTCCTTAATTGACTAAGCTGTTCTTATTAAAATCAACAAATTCCATTCACATCCATGCACAAAATTTTGGCTTTCCCACCGGCATGTCCACTCATAAATCATACATTCTTAACGAAAATTTCATTAGAATTATGAGGAAAAAACCTGTCTCTCACCTAAGCTTAAAAAACCAATTACAATAGTTTTGTTTGCTACAGCTGAAAATGTGTGAAGTCTCCAAGGCAACGTGAAGTGAGAAACCACTGAGTCGTTAGTGGACGGCAGCTCGTCAGTCAGAAAACACAAATTGAAGCGCAAGGTCCTGCTATCCATCTTTTCCCAACTTTCCATATGCCCTTGGGATTGAACTTCTGAACAGTTCCGTACAGGAATTACTTATTCGGTCTCACACCGAACAACGGTCATTTTGAATGTTTGATTTTTAGCTTACAGTCAGTTCAGTATTCGTTGATCTTCACCCCAAAGCGTATCAAGCCGTGAGTTAGGCGAACACTGTTCGCCCCTACGGAATCTTCTGAAGACCTGTTGGAAATCTGATTTTGAGTTCGATGTTGGAGGCCGTGCGCTCGGGGTGTTGAGTACTATCACGATCGTTGTGCTGCTCACACAATTCTCTTCGTGAGGGGTGGGTCTCCCCATCTTCACCGGCTTTTCAGGACTGATAGTGTTGCGTTTGGGTAGCAAAGATCGAATTCAATTCTCGTTTCACATTTTTCGACGGACCGGTGTTCCCCGACGTGGTAGTCTTCCTGTGAGCGATAGCATAAGAAGGAAGAGTGGGGTTAGTGGGGAAGGGATGGGGCCTCGGTGCATCGCGTGTGCGATTTGTTGATGACGCAAGTAGCACAAATACAAGGCTTGTCTTTGCCGCGGCTGCTGCTTTGCCGACTCAATCCATAGCCAGCTTCGAAATCGCATGTTGTCTTCTGGCTCGTGCGCTTTGCATCGGCAGTGTCGGCGGCAAACTATCGATCGGCTCTCCGGAGCTATGCGGTACTATTGCTTGGAAGGAGAAGAAATTTTGTAGGGCGGCCGACGTGCTGTCGAGGAGAGTGCATGTGTGCGCTGAAATCAAAAACGTCATTTCCTACTTCGACGAGCCCTTCTGATTATTACGTAATCCGTTGCCCTTTTTCGCATTTCATACGTATGTGTTGCTTTCGCGAAGTTGCACACTGAACCGAAAACAGTGCATTTTGTTGTGATTGATTCAGTACGTTTGTCTACAATGTTTGGAACTTTTAAGGTATAAATCGCTGGTGGTGCGCTTTGGTTACTGAGCCAAGTGATTCACACTCCAGCCATGCATCGGGCTTCTCTTCTTGCACGGTACACTTTATCCAATCGCTGCATTCAGTCTTCCGTTCGCTCAAAAGCTACTAATGTAAGAATTCGGCTCAAGTGTAGATTTCACTGTTTGCGTTATAGGCATCCCGAACTCTTAGCGTTCGTCGCTCTCAGAGCACCTCGGCCTCAGTTTCTGTCACCAAGGAACCGTTTATGAATGGAACTTCGAGCATCTACATTGAGCAAATGTATGAAAGTTGGAGATCCGACCCTTCGTCAGTGCACAAAAGCTGGGATGCATATTTTCGTAATGTGGAAGCTGGAGCTGCTCCTGGTCAAGCTTTCCAGGCTCCTCCAACCTTCGTTCCCGGCGCAGCTATTGGCGCTGCTACTGAAGGAGTGGCTGTATCTCCGGTGGGGCTGTCCACACAGTCTATTAGTGATCATTTGAAAGTGCAACTTTTGATTCGCAGCTACCAGACTCGCGGTCATAACATTGCCGATCTTGATCCTCTTGGAATCAACAGTGCTGACTTAGATGACACCATTCCACCAGAACTAGAACTTGAATTTTACGGACTTGGTGAAAAGGACCTGGAAAGAGAATTCATCCTTCCTCCCACTACGTTCATCGCCGGTGATGACAAGTCATTAACACTTCGCGAAATCATTAGCCGCTTAAAGGTTAAATGAATATGAATCATAGGATAACATTCATATACATACCTTATAGAACATCTACTGCACCCATACTGGCATCGAATACATGCATCTTACGAACTACGAACAACAAGAATGGATTCGGAAGCGCTTCGAATCGCCTCACGTCACTGAACTTACTCATGACCAGAAGAAGACTCTGTTCAAGCGCCTGATTAGGTCCACGAAATTTGAAGAGTTCCTGGCAAAGAAATGGCCCAGTGAGAAGAGATTCGGTCTTGAAGGCTGCGAAGTGCTGATCCCGGCTATCAAGCAAGTTATTGATGCCTCTTCAGCCAGTGGCGTTGATTCCTTTGTCATTGGAATGCCTCATCGTGGTCGCCTTAATGTGCTGGCTAATGTCTGCCGTCAGCCTTTGTCCACGATCCTTTCACAGTTCAGCACTCTTGAACCTGCCGATGAAGGATCTGGTGATGTCAAATACCATCTGGGCGTGTGCATAGAGCGTCTGAACCGCCAGTCGCAGAGAAACGTGAAGATTGCCGTTGTTGCTAACCCTTCGCATCTTGAAGGTATTTCCTAGAAGTTTTTATTAGCAATCTGATCTATGCACTTTGCAGCGGTTGACCCTGTTGTGATGGGAAAAGTTCGCGCGGAAGCTTTTTAT
>KN172139.1:166852-178656 GCA_000757755.1 Steinernema glaseri
ACTGTGACCGTTCGCTTGCTATCATCATGCACGGAGATGCAGCCTTTTCGGGACAAGGTGTTGTGATGGAAACATTTAACCTTGACGACCTACCTTCGTACACTGTTCACGGAGCCATTCATATGGTCGTGAACAACCAAATCGGATTCACTACTGATCCGCGGTCCTCACGTTCATCCCCGTATTGCACTGATGTCGGACGTGTCGTCGGATGTCCCATTTTCCACGTCAATGTGGACAATCCGGAAGCCGTAATGCATGTGTGTAATGTTGCCGCCGACTGGCGAAAAACATTCAAAAAGGACGTTATTATTGACCTGGTCTCCTATCGTCGCCACGGTCACAACGAACTTGACGAGCCAATGTTCACACAGCCGTTGATGTATCAACGCATTAAAGAAACAAAGCCAATTTTGGATATCTACCGCAAGCAAATTATTGCTGAAGGTGTTGCCAATGAACAGTACGTTAAGGTATGTGTATTGCATTATTACTTCTACTTCATAAAAAATTACAGGATGAGCTTACAAAATACGGTCAGATCCTGGAAGATGCATACGAAGATGCGCAGAAGGTTACATTTGTTCGTCATCGCGATTGGTTGGATAGCCCGTGGGACGACTTCTTTAAGAAGCGTGATCCTCTTAACCTTCCATCTACGGGAATTAGCGAGGAAGACGTAAAATTCATTATTGAAAAGTTCTCAACTGTTCCTGACGGATTCAACCTCCACCGCGGCTTAGAGCGTACTCTTAAGGGTAAAAACCTAGTGACCTTCAATGAAACATAACGACCAACTTAGGCCGTCGCCAAATGTTCCAGGACAACAGCCTCGATTGGTCTATCGGAGAAGCTCTCGCTTTTGGATCTCTCCTTAGTGAAGGAACTCATGTTCGTCTCTCTGGACAGGATGTTGAACGCGGAACGTTCTCTCACCGCCACCACGTTCTTCACGATCAAAAGGTCGATCAAAAGATCTACAACCCTCTCAATGACCTCTCCGAAAAACAAGCCGAATATACTGTTTGTAACTCATCTCTATCTGAGTACGCCGTCCTTGGCTTTGAACTTGGATACTCGATGGTCGATCCCAATTCCCTCGTCATCTGGGAAGCGCAATTTGGAGATTTCTCCAACACTGCTCAGTGTATTATTGATCAGTTCATCAGTTCGGGACAGTCCAAATGGATTCGTCAAAGTGGTTTGGTGATGCTTTTACCCCATGGCTATGAAGGAATGGGTCCCGAGCACAGCAGCGCCCGTCCTGAACGATTCCTTCAAATGTGCAATGAAGATGACGAGATTAATGTTGACGTAAGAGATAACTTAATCAGCATTTTTACCAATCATTATTGCTCAGGATGTTGCTTTCGGACCTACATTCGAAGCTCAGCAACTGCATGACACTAACTGGATTGTGGCAAACTGCACTACTCCGGCGAACATCTTCCACTTACTTCGTCGTCAAGTGACTATGCCTTTCCGCAAGCCCGCCATTGTCATGACTCCGAAGTCTCTGCTACGTCATCCTTTGGCCCGTTCTGCGCTTGAAGATTTCCTCCCAGGAACAAGCTTCAAACGCATCATTCCTGAGTCTGGTATTCCATCCCAGAACCCTGGCAATGTTGAACGACTCATCTTCTGCACCGGTATTACAAGCTAAAATTCATGCAGCAAACATATATCACTAAACGTTTTCAGGCAAAGTGTACTACGAACTGGTCGCAGCCCGAAAGCATCTCGGTCTTGACGACCGCATTGCTATAGCTCGCGTGGAACAGATTTCACCGTTCCCCTATGATCTTATTCAGCAAGAGTGCTCTCGCTATCCCGCTGCGGACTTGGTCTGGTCTCAAGAAGAACATAAGAACATGGGCTCTTGGGGATTCATCCAGCCCCGTTTCAACTCTCTACTTTCGAAGTAAGCGTTCTATTAGTATGATGTATGCCTTTTGAACTATTTGTTTTTAGACAAGAACGTGGAATCAAATATGCGGGCCGTCTGCCTAGCGCATCTCCTGCTACTGGAAACAAATACACCCACTTGCAGGAACAGAAAGAGTTGCTGGCGAAGTCACTGAACGTTAGGAAAGCTGATCTCGAAGGTTTCAAGGCCTAATTTGATCGGCAGTAGCTCGATTAGTCAAAGAAGTTTTCCGTAATGATTGCGACTTGATGCTTTACTCTTTGATGAGGCATAAACATTTGACCGTCAAGGGAAGAATAGTGTACGAATGACATATATTTACATACATACTGTAGGAAGAACATGCGTCGCAATTCCGCAAAGCTCATTTTTTTCGAGCACATCCGTATAAACGTTCCATAACGGATTTCCCATTATCATTAGAGCTTTCATTATCTACATGTAGCGCGTTTAACGTACAGGAATGCAAACAAACTCCCCTTTTGTGATAAGGAGTCAGTCAGTTGGGCTATTGTCAGCATGGTTGTCCGCTCGTTGTGGCTGATGCCTATTTCTTCTTCGGTCCTCACCATTACTGCCTACAACTTGCCGTAGAATTTCATTCTCTCCCTGCATCCAGAAAGCGCTTTAATTTCAGGCATCAACCTTTGGCAAAAGCGATATCTTCTCAAATTTTGAACGTCGCAGCTCTATTTTGTAAGTAGTAACGTAAAAGAACATAATATAGTCAAATTGTAGTCGCACTGACAGTCTATCTGAGGCATCGGCAGATAGTGGAATACTACGGAAACCGGTTGAAAATAGAAAGTCGCTTATGGAGGCCATTTTCATATGTGCTGTTGCTGTTTGGGATGCTCGCCTCATTCGCCATTACTCTGGAGGCTAACTTTTTCGTATGTTCAGTTTGGTTGATGCTCTCAATCACTCATAGTGTATCACTTAAAGTATATCACTTGCTTTAGAATACGATTGAAGTGAAACATGGAATTTTGGGACGACTCTTTGCAACTGCAGCGTTAACGTACTTTCTTGGGCAGATAGCGTTCGGCTATTTCGCACAACCTCCTATGTTTTGGCCCTTCCTCAACCACTGTCGACTTTTTCTCTGTTTTGGTGGAATGTCGGCTTTCTTTTGGCGTTAGTGGCCGATATACTTCATTCTTAAAAATGCAAGGATTTAGTAATGTTTTTCTCACGCCAGCAAGGGTCACCTACGTCTATGGTTAGTTCATTGTTCAATATGGATAAGAACGTGGTGTAATGACAACGAGTGGGAAGGCAAACGTTCTACCAAACTGCTATAAACATTTTACGATATGCACTCGTTATTTAATCCTTTGATTTACGTGTTTAGAACTACAACTACGCCGTACTTCCGTCAGTGGTACAAGGCTCGGTTCAAATGCTACTTTCTAGTTTTTCCATTGAACTGTGGTTTTCATATGCACACGTGCCGAAACTCCACTTTAGTGCAAGTAAGGACAATCTTATTATAAAACCTTCTTTCTTGCAGAATATTACAATGCACTGCAAACGACGGAAAACGATGAATAGAGACCGTAGTGCCCAACGGGCACATGCTGCTACCATTTACTTCTAAATAAATACATAAGCCGGACATAATTCACATCAAATATCTCCTAATTGTCACCAGTTTGGCAAGATCCTAAGCAAACGCTTATAGTTCTGTTATTTCGGTGTGCAGTGTTCACAGGTCAGCGGGCAATACGACTTCATTACAAAGAAGAAGGAAGCCTTATGGCAGTGGCTTTTAAAGTGAGGGCAGTCGGGAAAGTGGTCACGGCAACCTAAAAAATATGTTTGTGTTGATAGACGCATAAGAATAGTGAGCAAATTTACTTGCTGAATTGACGTTGACAAGCACCTCTGGAAGGACATGCGTCGCCGTTGTTGGCACAGGAGAAGTTGCCGTCATCAGTTTCAGCGATGGCGTCGTGTGGTAGCGGTTATTGCGGGTTGAACATTGATACAGCTTGTTAATCTAGACGAAAGCAGCTAGAAACGGTAATGAGACTCAGTCTTTAGGGTTCACTCAGAGAGAGAAACTTTACTTTAATTTCTTATGAGTAGCACTGCGCGGCTTTCCATGGAATGTGACAATAAGTTTAACCCCAAAAAGGACTGCGAGGTTTAACTTTGAGGTTCAACCATGTTTTGTGGGGATTAACACTATGGGCTTCTGAAACATTCTAATTTACAATTAATTCCATTTACCCCCGTTTCTACCACGATAAAGTGGATCCTGATTCTGAAGTATTTCTCGTGACCTTTCCTCAAGAGAGTTAATTTCGAGTTGAACAATTTTTTGTGAATCTCAAGAAAACGTTTATGCGGATGATTAACTTACTTTGATGACATCAACGGAAGACAAATCTCTTGCTGTCCCAATTACATTTGTGTACTGGGGAATAGTCGCTTCAATCGTATTCTGACCATTTTTGCTGAATGCTGATGATTCGTAGTGCATTATTGACTCATAGTCGTATTGTTCTCCTAACGTATCTTGCAGTACAGCAGAAATCTTGTTGAACTGCTCTTTCATTCCAGGCATGATGTTTTCCCAGCGGATGACGATGTGGTCATCGCGGTCTAGAAACAAAAGTTTGCGTTGTGGCTCTTATGTAAACACGATGTAAAACCTGCTCGGCTGTGCTCGTGCCAGAAACCCACGGAGTGCATGAGTTCGTGAACGATGATGTCATGGGATAGGCATCCAAGACCCAGCGACAGTTCCTGTCGACCTCCTGCCCGTCCCACTTGGGAGTAGCAACTGAAATTCAAATCTGAACCTTACGATGGGTAATAATACACATGATTTTGTAGCGAAATAGGTTATTTATGTATATATACAAAAACAATTTTGATGTTTAAATCAGACTTACCCATTACCCTTCTTTATGTACAAATAGTCTTCCTGGTTCTGCCTTTTGACAAAACGTATACAGGTGCTTCTCTCGTAACTTGCAAACGCACGTTCAATATGCCTCAAGTCACTCTGCCCTAAAACGTATTTTACCACAAAAGCTCGATTACGAAACTAACTGAACTCGGTGTCTAGTTCATAAGGGATAATGCCGTCTACCCAAATAAGCTGCCGATTTTTCAGCGCATTGTAAAAGACGCCTTCGCCCTAAATGGAAAATTGTTTACCATGAATAATATAGTGTGAAAATACCAACCGGGTGCTCAAACATTGAAGGGTTCACGTCGATGTCGCCTTGGAATTTACCTACAATTTGCATACACCAATTGAACATATTAAGAAAGGGGAAGACTGCGGTTAAGACATGGCAAGATATAAACAGCTTGTAGAGGAAAAATTTTCAGAAGCAATGTTTGGAATATGAAAGAAAAATATGCAGAATAAAAAAGCAACTTAGGTATTCACTGCATACTGTAAATGTCTTCATACCCGAATGCATCCATGCATCATGATGGGTACTTTGATAATGCAGTTGTTCTGGTTCATAGACCGGCGCGATCGAGTGAAAGAGTGAACTAGGCTGACAGTCCACGAAATATGGCTTGGATACAAGAACAACGATGGCGGCGAATAAGTGGACACCGATCCGGCTCATCTGAAATGCTGAGTATTCCACGTGAAACTTTACCAATTTAAGGCGCATAGATTTAAAGGTTCTCATCCTAACTTCCTCAATATATTTAATAGTCCTTTTAGAATGCTTTACAGCAGGCAAAACAGTTTAACCCGCAGAAGACCCTCATTGATGTAGCCCTCGTTATTGCTAAGGCAGTGCTCGATAACTGCCAAAACAATCTCGGCACAATTTTCTAAGCGTCATTTGCGGTGGTGGGCGCAAATTTCAAAACTGTTGACTGGGTAGCGTAGTCCCACTGAATCGCCAGAGACACCGCTGAAATATAGCAAACAGAGCTAGTGAGCCGCGCACACGACTGTCTGATATCTTCACTCTTGAACATCTCTTTGTCGTCGTCACTCTGTCCACTGACCAATGAGGAGAACAAAGCGAACGCGAACTGTTTACCCGCCTCCTTCACAACAATCTGTCAATTAACACCGGCGATTACGCTAATTAGCAAATACCGTTGCTTCCACACCACTTCTTTGCATAGCATTGACACATCTTTTACGGTTACCGTATCTCCCTTATGTGTTTCAAGTTGATATACAGTGTTACACACTCCAAGGTAGTGCGAAGTGCGAAGTACAAATCTACTCCTTCAGGATAGCTGAAGTGTCCCTTTAAGGAGAATCCAAAAATTGTGAAATTACAATAGAATTAGAATCGATTATCTGATCTCGTAGACCGTTTTTAAAATCCTGTACGCGACATACATAGCAGTACTGGTTGACAAAATGTAATATGGTGTTACAAGTTCTGTTCTTCTTGTTCTTCTTTTGTTTTAGAAGCACAAATTATTTTACGTTGGTTTAAAATCCACGTTCAGACGACTTTCTTTATCAGAGCCGATTGGGACCACTAACCACAAATATTTTGTTAATCCAAAAACTTGTTTTAGTAATTTTCCACAAGTATACTTTCGCAATATGAAATTGAGCAAATTAAGAACGACTACTTTATTAACATATAGATTAAACACCTTCGTTGTGCTGATCTGTGGAAAATCCGCATATATTTACATGATGAGACTCTTAAAAATGATAGTTTAATCGGAATTCGATAGCGTTCCTGATCTTATTCCATCAATCGTACTCTTCTTCTATTGGACTCTCAGGTTTGCGCTTCAATGGATTTTGCGTGTGCAGCATTCGCATTACCTGAAAACATATTTTGAACAATTAAAAATTTAATTCAAAAGATTTACCTTATCGGCGCTTAAGGAAGACGTACTCGCGTGTTTATTATAATCGCGCTTTTGAGACTCGCTTGAGTTGTCCTGGTTTGTGTTGTGCCATACGTAACTCGGGTTCATGAGACAGAACCGGTCATTCGGTAGTCGTAAACCTGACATTTGCTTGATCGCTGGCAGAGGGACGATATTCTTCTGACTTGCCAACTCGTTCATTAGCTTTTTCCGCTTTTCTTCATTCTTGAACCGCTTATCAGCTGCAACGAAATTTTTCAGTTTTTCTCACATTGCTAAAATTTTTCATCCAAATATGTCAGAAAAAGGTTTGAGACAATAGGTCACGAGCAGCTAGAAGTAAACGGTAAAAACAAGTTAATTATGGACCGTTATGGATAAATATTTTTCCTCCAAATTTGTAAGTTCCGTAAGATAGAAACGCGTTTCAAAAAGGTTAAACCCAATCATTTTCATCTTTTCAATTTAGCTTTTTGGTATGAACGTTATGTAAAGGAAAGCTTTGAGAAACAAACCTGATGCGCTTAAGGAGAATTGGACGTCCGCTTCATCCACGATTTTTTTTCCCGTGTAATCGCTTATTGCTTTAGCTTCTGTCATAATGTTCTGGGTGTGCGCGTATGAAAATTCAATCATCTGCGATATCAGTCTTGGATCGTAATCATAAATACCAGCGGAAGCGAGGATGTTTCGCATGAGTAAAACATCTCGGGGAGTACTTGGTTGCGCTGCTTGCTTCTCCGCTCCCTCTTGTCCCGTTGACGACGAGGTGCTAGTACCAGCAGCAGTCTGAGTTTGGTTGTTAGGTTTTTCTGCCATCTGAAAACACGGATAGCGTTAGGGAAGAGAAAACTTTGGCGTTCGTTATTGATATAGAGGACATCATCCTCTGCGATGCAAAAATGCATTGCAATCTGGTGTAAGGCTATTGCATTGCAAGATATCGTCCAAGTTTTGTGTCTGATGCGGATTTTTAAAATATATAGATATCGCGTCGGGACCACTCATATACATCAGCAGATGTAGAATTTTTGCATAAGTACCACGGAAGTATTGAAAGGTGCGACGCATATTTTCCTCCATAATACCTCAATTGAAAAATAGCGAAATTAAATGTTTTATTTACCATTGATAATTTTTCCCGCTGAACCGACGCGAAGTACAAACGAAATTCATGGCACAATGGCTCCAAATTTAGCACGTCAATTGTCCAAAGTAGGATATCTGAAAACAATTTACTGGAATTTTAATAATTCTTGCAAACTGTTAGTCATGAATTTGTTTGGCTTCCAGCGTAACTGTGACGACAAACATGCGCTGTACAAATTGCAGTTTTTCTGCAAAGCAAGAAGCATCTCAAATAATCACACCGATTTATTGATTACATATTTATTCGTACTGACCCGTTTTGTATATTTATATGCTATGGTTTTCTCTGGTTACGTATCTTTGATCGCATTTTGTAGAGCAGAAAAGAAACGATCTCTTTTTGGAATTCCTTTGAAGATGTACGGTTTCCAACGATTTCGTACGCATACTTCTATTGCTTTTCCATTTGTGGACAAATGTTTTAAACTTCGCGACGTATCCGACTGAAACACAAAGCTGCCGTTCGATGTCATCGTTTCCGTTACCTTTATAATTGAAATTATATCATGGAACTCAATGTAGAGGTCGTTTTTGTCGTCCTTGCTTGGAATAAATGTCAAACATCTAAATGCTTTTATTGCACTATTTTCTGAAAGCGTTGCATACATATCATTCAAAATGAGATGTCCAGACAATAAGTTTGTAGAGCAATATTGTTCGCCGTCTTGCAAATAGCACAATCGAGCTGAAAAACTCATTTGGTATTGGACAGAGAAACAATGCTCTTTACAAATTTCCACAGGCTGGTTGCTTTCCAAACGATTACTATCTATTGCAGGAAATTTCCCTGAGTGATCCGGTTTGAGAAGATGCACAACATCTGCACTGCTTTCGCTTGCTAGGAGCTGATTGTTTATTGAAGAACGTCTTGAAGTGGACCGGTTCGGTACGATAGAAAGCATGCTTCGAGACAAAATATTACCCTGAAGTTAGAACACTTCAGTAGCATCCTTCCAGGATTAGCAATGTGCCATGTTTGTGTATGGATGTCCGTTTTCTGTTTTCTTTTAGTAGTTCGAATTCATATCGGCAGGAAAACGTTTATGTAATTTGGTAAATTACTGAAAAATAAGATCTGATATTTTCAATTGAGAATGAACAGAGAGGAAAAACAAGGAAACTTCGAAAGGTTTATTGTATATTTGTAAGCGTACCGGTAGCTACTACAATCATACACATGTGCCAATCAACATACTTTTTTGAAATTGCTGAGTGTATTGACAGAAAGAGCGTTCGATGAATTACTTGATCGGAGTGGTGTGTGGTTCTGGATCGGCGAGAGCAAATCTTTACTGGGAGTTACTGTAGTTTGCTGGCTCAGGACAGGGAGGCGATCGAAGAAATGCACAAGTATGTCGAACTTCTGGCGTAGTTTAGGAAATCGGTTAAAAAGATAAGTCGTGACAAAGACTTTTCCTCCTAGTGCTGCGACTAAAACAACGTAGACTGTTTACCATCCGGTTATTGCTTACACGTTATAGTTGCACATGTAGAACCCGGCATAACCGACACTGCGACGAAGAAAACAAACATGACACAGAAAAATTTAAAGGTAGTATCCGGACGCCGCCACATAAACAAACTAAATTTTATGTAAAGGTCAAAAACAATGAAGAGCTCTGCGAAACCTGTTTAATTTTTCGAGAACATCTGCAATAAGCTTGAATATAAGTTGAGCTCTTCTAGCTATATCAAAAACCAACTGAGCGCCTGATATGTCCAATTTAGGGATAGGTAGCTCTTTTCTTGGTAGGAAATTTAAGCCCAAGTTAATTCCTCTGAAACACTGATTACATGTTGAAAATAATGACATATGTCCTACCTCTGTGTCCACAAATAATTGACTGAGAGTTGCAGCAGAATAAGAAAGAAAAACATGCTCATTAACCATCCCCGAAATACGCTGTAGAAGTAAACCTACAATGGTATTATTAATGTACTTGTGTTGGTGTTTTTTCCGTTAAAAGATTTGGGGAAACATCTACATATTTAAGATATTTGTGTATGCGAGTCCAACGCTTTCTATGTGATTTTTAACGTAAGAACCCATCGTTTTTAGAAACTATCGTATTTCATAGTCTATAGTACAGTTATATCTGCATTTTGAGCATCATAATTTTCTATCATGGTTTTAACATAAGCTTCTAGTGTGTGATATGCGAATCGTATGTATTCAGACGATTTCAGTCACATACAAATAACACCATTTGAGGTGTTCAGTTCAAACGAATCCCTGGTCAAAAATCTGTAAAATATTCTGTGATCTACGGTAGAGACGACTCAAAACATATTTATTTTAAAAATACCGCAACAGTGCATCGTACATCTGCGGATATTTTTGACTGCTAATTAGGAACAGATCGTGTTATTTTTTTGTTTCACAAATCTTGGGTAGTTCGAAAACTCATTAAAGAAATGATAAGTTATGCGCCACATGTAGAAAACTTACGAAGAAAAATGAAAGTGTGACCAATGGAGTTTTCCACATTTGCAACTCTCTCAATGCGGCACCGGTTTCTAGATATCCATGAGAAGCAATTACTAAACATTTAAGAAAATATCTGGCGGCGTGTGTTCCACTCACAGCATCTTTTAATGTCTCTCTTCAACGCGTTAACACTGAAACTTCGTTGTTCCTTTTCAGTGAATTTCGGTGTACTGTCTTCAGTTAATGCTTCAATAACTTCGGTACACAGTCTCTCAACAGACGATCGCCATTGCTCCCAGCAAGTTTCATTGACCTTCCTCCCAGCCTCATCTAAAATAAGTTCTTAAGTACGAATAGCTGGAGCATGGTGCTGTTTTAATTACATAAATGCAACAGTTAATTACATAAATGCAACAGTTAAGTATATGACCAAATCCCCACTCATGCTGAAAGAGAAAGTAAATCCGAATCGGCAAAACCACACAGAGCACAGACGCACACCTTGAGCATACCTCGCAAACTAACCGTAAGTACCGCTGTTTCCACTGTGGTTGGTGTACGATGGTCGACTCTCTAGATCGACTGCCCTTTTCAGAATAGGTATGTCACTGAAACACATTTTTCAGAAAATACACAATCCAATTAAAAAATGATATAATCGTAATAAATATTTAAAAAAGTGGAGACGAGATAATTATTTTGATAGAAAATAAAAACAAAACAGCATACAAAAAAAAAAACAGTTATTTCTTTTATTTGCCAAAATGTCCAAAATTAGTGATCGGGCTCTACAAGATGGTTAACTTGTTTCATTTATCATGATAATTCATTTTTAGGATAATTTATGGACTCACACGTTCATGCGAGGTGGTTGTTCAGGAAGTGATAGATGCTCCGCTGATGTCTCGGGTCGTTCAAATTCTGCCAGAACCGCAACTGTAAATTTGAAATATTGGGTTGATCAGCAAAAAATGCGGACAATCTGCTCGATTTCTCAGCTTCGACTTTAAAGCCAGATGGTACACCATTGTGGAGCACCAATTCCTATTTCATCTTCTGCATCGACCTCCTTTTTGTTGTTTATAAACAAGTGGAAAAGAGTGAAATTGTCAAAAATATGATTTTAATTCCTTCTGTAATGTAATTTGGTGCACATTTTAGCATTCCACGAATCCTCCAAGAAAGATAGCTCGGAGATCGTAATGTGGTAAGCTAAAAACAGTTAAAAATATTAATAGACATATGTATATAAGTCAGGTGCCGGCATGTCGTTAGTGAGCAAAAACTACTAGATCAGGCATTCTCAGCATTCTCGTGATTTTTTCCAACCGTAAACATCGCAAAAATAGAACAAAACAAAAAATTAAATAAACAAAAATAAAGCAAAATAAAATGAGAATAAAGCAAAACCGTTCTCATTTTAACTGCAACAACCCAATATGTACGATAAAACCGACCCTGATGGCTTGT
>KN172139.1:178763-194446 GCA_000757755.1 Steinernema glaseri
TTATCAACTAATCTTACCGATGTCGTAATTTTTTGCCAGTACGTCCATGAGGTGACTGATACCATGTCTGCTAACCGGATTGTCCTCCGATTTAACGCACTTCATCTGCAAGGCGGCTACTGTTGAGTTGCGCAAACAACCAGTTAATATAAAAAATTCATATTCAAAAATTCAAACTTAATTGTCAAGAGACATGTACAGGGAAAAAGTCAAGTGAAGTGAAATTCTTTAAGTGCGATAGCCTACAGATACGATCTCCTGAATACGATAAGATCACAAAAGCCAGTTCAGAAGTTTGTTGGTGAAACGGCGTCATGTGATTCAGAAAATGCACAGCAAGACAGCAAACGGACCGAAAAAATTACAAAAAAGCTTCATAACTTTCAACTTCACTTCCTGCACATTGATTCTCTTATTCTCCAGGAATAGAAAGAGTCGAATTCGAATAAGGGAAAACTTTCGATAATTTTGCTTTTGAAACCAGAACTTTCAACAGAGCCTGCAACAAGCGACCACTTGTTATACAGGCTGATGAAAATTCGAAATTATGGTAAACAAATTGCTCGCAACAAAACCTGTTTTCTCTTGATCTAGATTATCGGGAAATCCAAATTTTTGTTAACTACACATTTTTTTACAGCTGTAAAGTACATGCGAGTGTTCAATCACACTTTTGAACGTTTTTTGCAGAAATACGCCTAACCAAAAATATAAGGTGAATTATGTGACAGATATTATGAAACAAAATAGGTAAATAAACATAATTTCTTAGTAATGGAAGATAGGAAGCCCAAAAATACTACAAAAACGATGCCATCAGCGCGCCAGTTGACCTGACTATGTAAATAGGTAGTCGTTGCCTGATTTACCATCAGAATCCATGAACACATTCGAAACGGACAATCGAAAAAGTGAATGATGTTTGTTCTTCAATTGAAAACAACGATTTGAAGGTCTATCATACCAATTCGTGTGAAGTGAAAGGAAAACATTTACATATGGATGGTTTTAGTATCCCAGGGAAAACATGTTCGAGGCAACCGAAGTTGTGACAAGTGCCCACTTTCGATGTACGAACAGCTGGAACAACGAAAGCATGTCTAGTGAACACCGAATGGGGAAACTCGTTCGAATGCTCCGCTGGTTCAGCAAAAAAAAATCGCGCCAGAGGAAATTTTAACAGAAAGGCATATTTTGAGGTGCTACCCACTATATTTGAGAGTGATAGCTGCTCTAAAAACTGTAGAATTGAGTAGTGATAATGTCTCGTACGCCGATTAGAGTCACAATATTCCTGACCACATGCAATTTTTATTATGCAAACCGGATCCAAGGCGTGCCTGATGCACCACAATAAGATAAATTTTATTTGCTCAACCTCTACTACCAACCTTAAACAATATGAATAACATTCACTAGAACGGAGTCGCTTTGTAGCGAACAAAAACAGCATCTCCGACGCTCACTTCTCCACTCTTCAAGATGCCCATAATAACTCCAAAGATTGGACTTTGCTTAAATTCTTTTCGCATTTTTCCCAAGGGCGCCAACCTGTATTCCCTAAGCTTCTTTAACGGTTGATTGTCGGGATTTCTTATGCCAGTTTCCGGATTGACAGTAGGTATGGTGCATCTGTCGTACGCAATTGTGGAGGAACCAGACTTGTAACCGTACCTGTCACATGGGCGATAGCAGATGAATTCCGTCCCCCCAATCCGGAGCTGCATCCATCGATCTTCGTCATAAGGTGGAGGGCCAGACACAACTATATTGGGACGGAAATTTTTGTAGCTTACAAGAGCTGCACCTGATTCCTGAAGTTGTGCGTTCAAATGCTCAACGGACGCCAAAGAGAATGCGTGATACGGAGCGTAGTCGACGAAAGCATGCTGAAACGGATTTTTTCCTGTATCTGCGCATTTCATATATTACGTCATCAACTCTCTTTGGCACAGGATTGTTCCACCATTGCTGGGAAGTAACGAGACGTCGATCAGAGTGTAGGCCCTCTTGATAGTATACAAGCCGACAAAGTTTATCACCCATATCCAAATATTTGGTAATGAAAGAAGCTGCTTCGTCACCACAGTCCAGCCCGTCTTGACGCTCCTTATAATGCAATCTGAAGGCAAAATATTACATATAACTGAATGCTGGAAAACCGAATTACGTCGAAGGGCGAACAGTGCCTTTACTAACTACACTTTGTAGATCAATATCTACGTAGTCACCATCAGGACTTTGAAGATGAAGCGTATTGTTTTCCACGTGAGCTTCGAGAAGTACCAGTTTCGGCATTTGGCGAGCCGTGTAAAAGTGATTTGTTTCGTCATCGATGACAAGAAAAAATCGGTCGAAGTTCTCCCCAGACGAAGCGCCCAGTTTCCCGCATTGCAACTTCTTAACCTAAAAGGGATATGAGGTAACTATATCGATAGATTCTAGTATGTAGATTAAGGAAATAACTAGAACAACGTACTTTATTCCCTTTGCACGACTTAACTGGGTAGACGTACAGGTCCTCGACTGTTCCAACTTGAATCCAAGGATATCGCCATTCAAAATAAGCACGACGTAAACATTGGTAAATCGGAAATGTTATAAGTGCTGCAGAAGCCACCGTTAAACCAATTTTGAGATATGGACGACCGGGAATATCAGATGACATGACAGCTCCAAATGAAAATGTGCGTGGAGAAAGTGGCTTCGTGAACGTCCGAAGGGTACAGAGCGGCGCACTAATCGATTACTGATTGTTGCACATGCTTTGGTCACCTTGAGCGATTAACATTGGGCGGTCCTTACATCTTCCAAATTACAATGCATTTACAGCGAAAACATTTTTGTGCGATAAAAAAATTACGGAAAACTATTTGGGCAACTTTAAAATTTAGTAAGATTGGAAGAAATGTGTTCTGTTCTAAGAAAGAAAAGTGGCAAAGTACAGATCAGAGGAATCAGTAAAACACGTATAACACGTATAGACGAACACGTCTAGAGTGGGTTAAATTAATTAAACACCGACAAAACATAGTTTTCAGCGTATTTCTGCCCAATATTGTTTTGTTTGCATGCGTATATTCACGTTGAATTCCTGCTGATTCAGTGGCGCTGCAGCTTATTAGTGGTGATTTGATTTTAGCCGTCCTGTTGAATTTTTCCGTTTCTGGTTTGAATTTACGCAAAGTTCTCGAGACTGTAACTCGTTAAAGAGCCATGGCACATGTTTTTTAAGTAAACAGTTTTTTCTTCCAATGTCTAGTCATCTATTTTTTTTTGCATATTCGAAATTTTTGTAAAGCTAGTTTTCTGACGATTTGTTGTCAGTTGGAAATTTATACCTCCTCTTTGAATCTTCAGTGCATTCTTTTTCCTTTTGTTTCACATCTTTCGCAACAAGAAGAATGTTACTACCACTTTATATTTCATCATATGGTTGTACAGAATGATGGGATTCCAGCGGTATGTATAGGTTTTTGTATATGCAGGTTCTTGTATAGTGAAACGGTATTGATTCAAGAATAAAGTCAAGACAAGACAAAGCTAAATTTAGCAAATAATTGTCCATGGTCAAGCACGTCGTATGCATACAGATTCTCGTACACAAAGGAAAGTTGTTATAGTATGTGCTCTGTTTTCTCCACAGTTTTGAATTCCTGAGAGATCGAACGAGCGTATGAAGAGTGAGAGTCTGACGCATTATCTCGGCAAGGAATTGTCCGCGAAGAGCTGCATTGAAGAAGAATCAACCGGTCGACGCGTTGGTGAGACGCCTTGGAGTTGAAAAACACCGTGAATGAGCAATCAGGATAATTGCCCGAAGCGGAGCACTGGAACGACGCCCTCCGTTGACACCACGTTCCTGAGGCGGTAATCCCCGGATGAGAATGACTAATAGAATGACCGCTGCTGTGTTTGTTCGTCATAATGTGCCCGTAGAAAACATAACGAAGTGAAAGTCAATGCGATTCTCTTTATTCGGCGTAAGGCCACCAATAGATTAATTTAACGTTCACAAAAGATGCCCACCATTCAGATGTTGTCGTTCGTTGCTGCGGCGGATCTTGTGGAATGGGCAAGAACGGTGCGGGCTATATACATTCTGAAGGTCGAGGCTGAGACAGCGGAAATTAATAGACTCGTTTTGAACAGAATTTTAAGCAGACATCAGATGTGAACATGAGAAACTAGACGTTCGAGCAAGTCATTACTCCCAAAGAGTGAGCAACTCATATGCTCTGAAGAGCGAGCATGAGGAGGAGGAAGCTGACATACTTAGAGGAGAAAGACATGTTCGCTACTACTTTTGGGGACTTTGATAGAAAGCGAGAAGAACAAAAAGGACAGAAGCTGGGAAGGGAGCACCCGGTATGGCGAGGGACTGGCAGTAAGAGGGTGGGGAAAGTTTATCGGCGAGTGCCGTCTTCGAAAAAGACTCCACCGTCGAGGGCGCAGTACTTGGGGCAGATACCGCGCTCTCCCTGAGGACCGGGCTGTCCGCTCTGTCCAGGAGCTCCGTTCTCTCCGGGAGGTCCAGGTGGTCCAGGAGGTCCAGGGAGACCGACGGGTCCGGGCTGTCCGGGCTGTCCATCGCGGCCAGGAGGTCCGTCGGGACCAGGAAGACCAGAGGGTCCTAAAATATATATGTCACGTATGTATGACTTCCATGGTATACCAGGCTCTCCGGGCTGTCCTGGGTCGCCGGGAATAGCGGGGCTGCTGACAGCGGGACGTCCTGGTTCACCACGTTCTCCGTCGTTACCAGGAGTACCGGGAGGTCCGGGAGGTCCGTTGGGGCCGCTGTTTCCAGGGGGTCCTGTAAATCTCGTACGTTCATATGAAATTGCTTTCTTTCAGCTGACCGTTGTTTCCAGGTCGTCCAGGAGGGCCAGGGCGTCCGGGGTTTCCAGAGTTTCCGGAAGGACCGGGAGGTCCGGGAGGTCCAGGCGGGCAAGGGTTGCATGGAGGAATTTCTTGTTCTTCGCAAACAACTGGCGGGCGTCCAGGAGCACCGGGTCTGCCAGGAGCGCCAGGAACACCAGGCTTTCCGTTCTGTCCAGGAGGTCCAGGACGTCCAGGATGGCCAGGCTTGCAGCAGCCTTCACAACCGCCGGTTTGACGCGCCACACGAGTTCTGTTTCCAGAGGCCATCGCAAAAGCAATAGGCTTCTTCGCCGAAACCTCAGAAATGATGTCACGTGCCGAAGTCTAAAGTGAGTCGTTGTCTTGCGGATGTACAAACGTGTGATTGTGATGGACAGCGAGGATTGGTCACTTCAAAAACCAGTTTATGGTGTTTGACCATTTCATAAACCAGAAATGTTCATTTCATCATTCTATGTGAAGAGGTGAGATCCGAGCGAGATCATGAGAGTGACAAATCAAAGCGTATGACACTCACAACTATTTTTTGTTTATTTTTTTTCGAGTTTGGAGGGTAGGTAAAGTGATTGCTCAAACGGAATTGTGAAAAGGTGCAAAATTTTGGCCATGAGATCAGTAATAAAGATAAAGACTCGCCTTGCAGAACTGCAGATCTTTCTTGGTCTGCTCCTGAATATGATCGACAAAGTTGTATACAATCGGCATCGTAATGCAGACACTGAGAATGGCGATCAAAGAGAAGGTGACGGCCGAGTAAGCCACAAGCTTGTAGGCGCGCTCCCGTTGTTCCTCCATGCTGCTGTGAAGACACAGATGCTGCTGGATCGAGACATCTCTTCCACTTATAAGCTTTCCTTAAATAGGGGGAGGCGCCTCCCCCTGGACGCCGTCGTGGAACGGACGATGCAAAAAGGTCTCTCGCGTTCCTCTCCCTTCTTTCTCCTCTTCTCGCACGCGCAGGTGAACGTCGGTGATGACATACAGAGGATGTTAAGATACGGTTAGAACAACAGCGGCCTCAGGACAAAACAAGCAGTCTGAATGTGCTTTGCGCCAGAACATCTTCCGGAAGCAAGACGCTACTTTTTGATCATTTGTTTCAGAACAATATAGATGTTCGCTATTGTAATGTTACCCCAGCAGTAGTATGTTCAGTATTTAACTCATTTGGATACCGTAACTCCATGTCTCTCATTTCCACTCTGTTTCAAGCTGTCCGTTTTTAAAATCAATTAAAGTTTGCGAAGCCTCTAATTTTTACAGGTCTCCTCTAACGAAAGGGAATCTTGTTTTCGGGCGTAGCGCCTCTCTTCGGGAAGTTTTTTAAGAAATTGGTGCGATCCTGCGCGGTTTGCGCGCCGGTTACAACGCCATGTGCTTTCGACTGTTTACATGAGTTGATAAAGTGAGTCGATGGACGGAAGCGGTTCAACATTCATCGCAAATATACAATAAAAAAGGTTTTCTAAATGGGATGTTTACGAGACAAGAAAGTGCCTCATTTCACTTATGACTGTGTACAGCGGTTTACTGACTGACAAATACTGTTGAGGCAACAACTATCTGCGTGTGACGCAACCGAAGTAATTTTGCCGTTGGCAATTTGTTAGTTTTTCACTTAAGACGCATACCGGTCGCTACAAAACATTCAGTCATTCTCCCAGACAAAGTTAGCGCACTCGTTCAGTAAATCACGAAAGCATGCGGTGCTTTGGTAAAAATCAAATGTTTTACATGCTCAGAGACGCCAACAACTATAGGATGAGCATACCTAAATTTGCGACCTTTATTGTTTTCCAACGTTTCCTGAAGTTTTTAATTTATTGACATGTATCAACCGAAAGAATACGTGTAATTGGCTTATATTGAGAACCTTTCTCTGCAAGTGATTAATCTGTGAATCAGCCGTAGCATGTGTATATTCAGGCACCGCCAATCTCAAAATTGTTTGCTTACTTTGCTTGTGCAAGTTTCGTTCTTCTTGAAGTATCCAGCACGATATCCACCACTCAATTTTATTAATGTCTTTGACGTGGTCATAATAATATTCATTAAAGGATAATCATAATGAAATTCATAGGAGAGGATGTTCGATTAGTTGATCCATCACGCAAGCCGTCTTCGGAGCATCACCGTACATCACCGTATATATTTGGAGTTCCTATTTTCCACATTTCTCCGATCAAGGCGCGTACTGCAGTGCTTGTGCTTGAGGATCAAGTACATGCGCTTTCTTTGTCGCAAAGTTCGATTTCTCACATGTATTAGCTGAAATGTCATGGACCTCCTGAGCTGCTCAAATGGACGAATTATACATATCGACCAAAGAGATAGATACCTTACGAATTAGTCCTGATCAATGTAGTTTAGGTGGTTATATTTAGCTTGTTTAGCTAGCAAGGTGAAATGTAAATATACGTAGCTTCGCAAGGTACGCAGGCCAATTTGGAGCGAAAGCCAGAATTGCACCTTAAACGCCAGTTCCTCCGGTGAGCCATTTCTGTTTTATATTCAGTAATCCAACTAGGAATAGCAGGCTGCAAGCAGACAGGTGTGCGTCAGTTATTCACGCGGCCGAACGTGCGAAATCAGAACATCGACGTGAAGGAATTTACACATATGTTCACATCAATACTGATGGATCGTCTGCAGTGCCGTTTGAGCCATCAAACAGCCCTGATACAATACATGGATTCTTAGCATTCCTTTAAATTAAATAATTAAATAGAGAAAGAAATTAAAATCTATACAATAGCAAACCTTGTAAAATATTACGGGGTAAAGCAAGCGGATACTGGACGAACACGGATAAGACTCGGACGAACCTATTACTTCTATGTTTCATTTTAACTTCTGGAGAGGTCTTACCACGACATTCATTTATATACTGTTTTTTATTCGAGAGCAACTCGATGCAACCCCTCTTGAGTGAGCCATTTCTTTTGTGTGATTATTCGTCGCTGGGAGCCCCCAGATATCTGGTGCGCTCATAACGGCTCGAGTGATTGTATTGATTGCATGTCGTCCAGTTTTCACTATCCTTATTATGTCTGTGCTAAAACGATACAAGCCTTAATTAGCGCCCAGTACAAAAGGCCGGTCGAGGTGGCTGTCGCTATACGTGGCTGATTTATGTGTTGTTAACCTCATATTCTGTGAGAGTTTACAGCGATTCGTAGCAACACATATATACCGGACATTCGTGTCGCATAAATCTTGGTGTTGGTGTACCGTAACGTGTGCCCTCCACGTGTCCATTTTCAGAGTTACATGGAATGAAGCTTAAAAGTCCTTTTTTTTATTTTAGAAAGTTTCGCTTGAGCTTCCGAGATGGCCGCTATTCCTGAAGGAGACTACGAAAAGGGAAAGAAGATCTTCAAGCAGCGTTGTGCCCAGTGTCACGTCGTGGATTCCCTCGCGACGAAGACCGGACCGACGCTCAATGGAATCATCGGAAGGAAGAGCGGAGCCGTCGATGGATTCGCTTATTCGGCCGCCAACAAGAACAAGGTTGCTAAAACCTTTTGATGGTTGTAGAGTATAGGATGTCCATTATAGGGTGTGCTCTGGAACCGTGAGACTCTTTTCGAGTATTTGCTCAACCCCAAGAAGTACATCCCGGGAACCAAGATGGTGTTTGCTGGTCTCAAAAAAGCCGATGAACGCGCGGATCTTATCAAGTACATCGAAGTCGAATCGGCGAAGCCTCCCCAATAAAGTGTAATTGTTGTAGGTTTAGATATCTTAATAGATAAACCTTCGTTAGTTCAGTGTTGATGATTTTACTTAACTCTCTTACTTATACGTGAGCATTACACAGTACAGCACTCTCTTGGATAGGTGAAGCCATCTTGAAGACAACATTCAATCATAACTTATTTTATCTTATTCGCATTATAAATGGCGGAGTGCGATAAAAGCAGTTGCTCTTCTGAAAGTTTGTTGGTTTCCTATTTCAAGTTTTTAATAGCCGTGGAAAGCTCTCGTGAATGCAATGCAACTACACATAATCTCTATCATTTATTGTTTAGATCACCGGTATTATTGTGAAACCTTTTTTACGAGTTTCAGGGTTCTTCAGGTACTTTATGCAACCTGTCTACATTTGATTCAAGCTTGTTTACGCAGTCGTCGATTTCCGATTGCTCTGAATTTTCCTCGCTATATAAACCCGTGGCACAATAACTTACGAGTGAGCAGCTCGATTTGACGTGCTTGTCTTCGCACCTGTACTTTCAAAGATGCGTTCTCTTTCCGCATTCCGTCCATTTCCATTGCGGATGCTTTGTTTTGACTCTCCCAGCTCTCAGTGATGGATATCTGGCGTGGACGTTGAGATAACACATGACGGAAACAATGAAATAAATACCTGTGACCGCGAGAGCTTCTCCATGTGAGCGATCTGTGCAAGTGCTCGGTCGAGGTTAGCCTGCGTGTCTGCCAGCTCGGCTTGCAACTTGTCACGAGTCTTATCTTTAGTAGAGTAGTGGTTGTTTCTGAGTTCGTGCTCATGGATTAACTTCTCCATCCTGTCTTTCATCTTTTTCCTAAAGTCTGGTTGTTCACTAATCACGGATCTCACTGCCGTACCTCTCAAAAATTATGTCATTCTTACTTTCCACAAGGCCGTCTTCAAATTTTTGCTTCCACATACCTACGTCGGATAAACACTTTTTCAGCTTTTGTTCCAGAGTTTGCACTTTATCTTCTTCCTTTGATAAAGTTTTCTTTAGTTTCTCGAAGTCATAAAGTAGGCTCTTGTTTTGCCTGACCAGAGCTTCTTTTTCCTAAAGACACTAGTAACATATTGCATTTAGATAGGAATTGTCTAAAAAGGACGTATTTCGCCTAATGATGAATATTGGTGTAGGGCAAAAACAAAAGCACAGCAGTGAACTTTTGAACCCTCTTTCTGATTAAGAACATTGTTTCAAGTTGTTTGTTTCCGGATGAAGTACTCCTCCATTATACACGTAGTTATCACGGGCTGCCGCTTGAAAGTGAAAGGGCCGAACGAACTATGGACCTGATCATTCTTCAGTGATCAGCACCATTCCATTGTTGCACTGAAATTTAATCACCCAACCCTATCTCACCCTTTCAGCTTCGCTCAAGGATTCCTTGTACACTTCGATTTCACGTCGCAGCAATTGGTTATCAGTGCCGGACGTTTGCAGTGAGCGTTCCAACTGCGCAATTTGCTTGTCACGGTCCATTAGTTGCATTTGGGAAGGACTTTTGCTCAGTGGAGTCCAGTCAGGGCGGAGGTCATCGTTATCCCTTTTCCAGGATAATGACATTGTACTGCTTCGCATATCTGGTTCAGTATCTCGCCTACTCCAGCTCAGAGGAGAGCGCGAAGCACGGTAGACATCAGGCTCTGTTTCTCGTCGACGTCCTATCGTTCGCACAGAACTAAGCGAGCTAGTGGAACTGATAGAGTATTGTCGACTCAAGCTGAGTCGACTTCCTCTACCATAATCCGACTCTACAGAGCTCTCACGGTCAAAAACGGCAGAATCAAGACGTTGCTTTAACTGGCGATTCTCTGCTTCCAATTTTTGGCATTTTTTGCGAAGGTCTTCGTTTGTGTTTTGCATATCGGCTTGAGAGGCTTTGTGAATCTTTTTTAGCTCGGCGATGCACGAGTCCATATGTTCCGTTTTCTCCTGGACTGCTTTCTCCAAATTCCTAATCGCAGTGTCCTTCTTTCGCATGTTATCCTTCTGAAGTTTCATATATTTCTCCCGATCAATAATTTGATATACTTACCATTTGGTCAAGCTTACTTTGTGTTTCAGAAAGACGCTCGTTGAGACGATGAACATCGTCTAGAAGAGAGTCATTGTCAGATTCCAGTTTTCTTCGCAGATTTCGCTCATTTCGCACTGTTATGTCAAGTTCGCCCGTCCTTTTCTGTAGAGATAAAGAGAACAATTAAATAGAATGTACAGTCTTTGATCTCACATTTAAATCCTCAATGGTTTGCTGAAGTTCCTTTATAAGATCACATTGCTTTACACGACGGTGCTCTATTTCGGCTGCTTGGTCTTCGAATCTAAATTTCATTTTTCTCATCACATCGACGACTTGAACTACTTTTGAATCTTAGCGTGTAAACTCTCAGAGTTATGTCGCATCACCTCCAACTTCGTTTCCATATCATTTACGGTTGTTTGGTAATGCTCGTTTTCCTCCTCAAAGTGCACTCTTAACGTCACTTCTCGATCAAGCTTCTCCTTCATTTTAAGTAACTGATGTGCCAGATCCTGCTTTTCGCTTTCTAAACTTTTCATAACTTTCTCTGTTTCGCGTACACAGTTATGAAGTTTCTGAAGATAGCGGCAAGATTACAACGTTACAAAAATAATGTGCAAACCATGACTTTTTGATGCTGCTCCTCAAAGCGCTTTTCCATCATGTTCATGACGTCTTCATTTGCGGTCAGTTCCTCACGAGTCTCCGCTAGCTTCCTTTCCATTCCTTGACGTTCCTCTTCCATCTTACACATGAAGTATTACATTAAAATCTATTATTGACCTACCTTCCGTGATTCCCTTTCGGCCTTCTCGATAGCCTCTCTGGCTTCATCAATTTCGTCCATCATTAACGAACATTTCTGCAAAAAACAAAACTGTCTCAAAACATGAATATTTGCACACAGTTAATTAATGTTCGCACGCATCGTCCAGAAAATAGTATGTCTCCCAAGAATGAGCGGTACAATAGGGATATTCAGAAGCTACGTAATGGTTTACCTCGTAAAGTGATTCATTCTCGTTGGTCAGCTCAACTAAGCGCTGCTTATCCCTTTCCATTGGAATAAGAGGACGAACTAGGCCATACAGCCGATGCCAATCCCATGTGGCGACCCTCGAGAATGTGCGAACGTTGCTCTGGATTGTGCAAACGGCGTCCCTGCATGATCTAGGATGTAAGAACAACGAACATATTCACTTTGTTTACCAACCATTCATCGTATTTTGACTGCAGGCGCCGTTGTTCGTAGTACCACCTGATGTGTGCTTGGATACTGCTAACCATTACTGTGATATGATCCTTCCTGCGACTCTCGAGCTGAACAATGATTACTGAACTTCGGGAAGCAGGACTATTTCGCAACGTACTTCCGATAACAGTCCTGCCCGGCAGAAGACTTTCGTTACTCCAAGCTGGTAGCGATCCGATGGAATTTGTGCTGCTTGACAGAGCTCTTCTACCATCCCATTTTCCTGCGTTGTGGATGGATGAAATGTGTAGCCTGCGAGCAGCTTATAGCGTGTATAGAATTCCAAAAATGGTATTCTGTTCGGATATCCTTTGCGACAAATACGGACACCCTCAAGAACACCATTGCACCTGAAATGGGGGCATAGCAGTTTTCATCTCACTAATTGTACCGTAATTGATGAAGTACAAGAGGGCCATGTATTTGGTCAGGCTGGCGATTATGGTTCGGGACTATGCAGCGAACAAAGTGAGCAGACGTTGACTGCAACGTTTGTAGAAGATTATTTAACTGCTCTTTGTAAATATAAGAAACAGTGGCTGATGAGAGGTTGCCTTTTCGGGAACGTGTCATTTCTTGCGCTATCGGTGGGAAAAGGTCTCGAACAAACTCATTTTCTGACTGTGCAAGCACTTCAAGGATGTTTTGGTCAACTGAATCTCGATTCTTCTCCACCCATCCTTCAATGTTGTACGGTATCGAACCAGCGTAGTGTGTCACAGTGAAGTGAGCAATAGAGGTGTTTCTAAATGTGCCTCTAAGACTTTGCCGTCCTAGCAGGAAATACCTGGATGACAGCTTCGACCTTGCAAAAACGTAAGTTTGGGAGAGATTTTGAATGAATTTTTCAAGTAACGACGAATCGCTCCCATTGGGGACCAAGCATTCCTCTTGAAGTAGCGCTAGTAAGCCAAGGGGCTAAATCTTGTTGATAGGGAAAATTATGCTGATCTCGGTTACCTTTTCAATCATTTCAATCGTGATAAGGAGTTCATCAGTATAATCAATAGGGTTCCATTCAAGTTTCTCTTCCAAATATTCGCTTTGTTCTCTCACAAACAAGAAGTGGTTGAAGAATTGTTGAAGTTTCTCATTAGTGTAGTTGATGCAGAACTGTTCGAAGCTGTTTGTTTTCATAATTTCAAATCCGGCCATATCGAGAACACCAATGTAACGGGTGTGAACTGATTCCTCCACTAAAACGTATCAGTTGTAGAAGTTGGTTCATGAACGCTTTATCAATTTTTTTCCCGAACCTCTTGTATTTTTTAATATTTTTCATAAGAGAAACATGCTATAACTTACAGGCATTCCGTTTGTCAATCGCAGCATTGCATCGATTCACAATCCACTTGAACATACGTTCGTAAAGGATTTTAATTAACGCAGCAACAGAAAATAAGGTCTATAGAAGTAACGTGAACGACGGTAAGGTAGTTAAAGGTGCTCACCTTCTTCAAGTTTTGGCTTTTACGTATAACTTTGTCTCCAACACGAATGCATGGTTGAGTGAGTGCATCAACGAGTATGCCTGATTTTACTTTTAGAAGTCGACAAGCTGCTTCAATCTCTAAAGTGGAGGTAAACAATAGTGGCAGCGTTTCGGTCTTCAACTTACCCGATTCTCCATCAATATAGCTAATGTCCAAGCCTTTACGTTCACAAAATTTTACTTCTCCCATCAGTATGCATATTGCGGCAATTTCGTAGATATACATTTTTTCTTTATCTGAAAACCCTAGTCTGTGAAGAGCTGCCTAAATGCATTGTCGCTAAACAGAATCCTTAACCGTCTTCACCTGAGTTTCTAATCCGTGTTCGCGGTCGTTAATGCACGGATCAACAGTGTTGCCGCCTTGGTTGAGAATTTTATAGCTCGCGGCGTCAGCTCGTAATCCAAGTGATTCCCGGAGATCTTTCGGAAACGCCGACGAGAGAAGTTGATAAAATATGTGGAAATTTCGGTCGCCTTCATTCTGGTTTATAACACGAGACTTTTCCAGGAGATCTGTAACAAACAATGGAAACCATCGAACTGCACTATCAACATACAACACTCAATTTGTGCAGCCTGGAGTTTTCCCGTCGCATCAAAGTCAATTCGTATAAACTTGCCCTGAAGTGTGAACGTATTTTAAGTGCGAAAGGACAACAGATGGTAGATATAAAACTGTTAGAGGCAGACAGATGATCAGCGCGATGTCGCTTGGTATTCAAAAAGACTGAAAGTCATTGCGTGTTTATGAGAACTCTAATTAGTCTATAAGCAAACACAACACTAATTTAGATTATTTTTTAGATTTGTGTTTAGCGTCTTTCTATTTTTTAGATTTGTGTTTAGCGAGAAAATAAACAAATAAAAACTAAAATGATCTTACCACCCTTGAACTGTTATAGTTGTGAACAGTTCTTGCATTTGTGAAGGCTTCTAGTGCTGTGCCAGCGCTGACCAATTCTAGGTGAAGCTGTTGATTTGGTAAAGCAGAAGATCCGGTTGCATGTTCTGCCGACCATATTAGATACTCAATGATCTTCTTCGTGTTTTCCGTTTTACCGGCTCCGCTCTCGCCCCTGGAGAATGTTACCTTTCTCCCACAGCAATTCTAACTTACGTGATAAGAATAGATTGGTTGCTTCCTCCTAAAAAACTCACATATCGTTTTTAATGTTGGAAAATGACGTACCGTTAAGAATTCCATCAAAGGCAAGCTGTGCGACAGAGTAGATGTGCGGTGGCATAATTTGCTGCACTTTGCTTTGTTCTTTGAAAAATTGCATCATTTCTTTAGAATACAAAGGTACGTTTTTCCAAGGGTTCAGTACAACACAAAAGAGTCCAGAATACGTCTGAAAGTAGAGAAAAATGTATATTGCTATTTAAAATTAAGAACGGTTATCTGGAAAAACTATAAAGCTTGTTACTACACAGTATCTACCTTGACGGAAGGAAGTATCCAACATTATCTGATAACATAAAAGTGTTTATAATAACTTACATGAATTAACCCGTTGATATATCGGCTATGGAGTGTGTGGAGAATTGAGGCGTCGTTCAATTCCGACAGATCGCAGATATCATCGCAGAAATGAGTGATGCTCGTTGCTTGACAATCAGATCGCTTGATTACCTTCTGTACATTAAAAGGTTCTTTTTAGTTATACGTACAAATATAAGTAAAATTCGCAGAGACCCAATTGAAAAAAAAACACAAAACTAGCAAACCTTTTCATAAAACCCATGATCGTCCTTGTACCCGACAATTAACTCTTCGCCTCGATCGTCCACAATGTTGCACATGCGGAATGCGATATCGGTGTCTGGAATCCATATCCGACTGTCGAGACTATTGAGCTCTCGTCTGATGACCGCCGGTTGCACTTGCAGAAGCCTAAATTCGCCAAAAAGGCATATCATTTTCTATACATGTGTGCTGTTGTATCGTGAGCCTTTTTTTTGGAACGAACGAATGAATGAAAGATTCGTATTGGTTGTAAAGTGATTTGCGGAATGGGAGACGGAGCGAAGGCAATCGCTGATATTGAGGAGTGTGGTGATTGAGAGATATTTTCTTGATGCTAACATTGAGGGCGCAATTGCTTTCGACATCCGGCTGTCGGCGCAAGCACAATGCAAAACAGTGCAAAAAATGAGGTGGCTAATGGTAGAGCAACTTACAGAGGTAAGTAAACGTAATGCAGAAAAAACAAAACTTAAGTTTGACATAGTCATGGATATACTTTTTGAAAGCAGTCCCCAATGGAGGAACATTAAAACATCTCATTTTGTAGC
>KN172139.1:210149-220778 GCA_000757755.1 Steinernema glaseri
GAGCACGAAGAATCTGATGTCCCGGACGTTTCATGCAAACGCTAAAGCGTATGAAATGTAGTACGTTAAAGTGGAAAAAATTACCTGTAGTCTGTTGCCGTGCATTGATCACAAGTTTGACAGTCTTCTACATCTTCGTCAAGGAGCAGACGTTGTTTTCCACTTTCAAAAGCTGTGCGATGACACAGGAGATCCAAACAGTGCCGTGTTACTCCATCTCGGTGCGATGTGAAAGCCCTAAATATGTACGTTATTAGCGATGTTAATCAGAGCGAATGTAACAAAAAACTACATCTAAAAAATTACATATTACGACATCTCATTACAATCGGAGCATTCCAATATGAAAGTTCTGTGACCACTAAGTTCTTGAGGAAACATCAATCCGTTTACTGCACATCTTTCTCTGCGTTTTCATATTTATGACCAGGTAGGTGTTGCGTAAATAGGTGCTTATCACAAGTACAATGACACAGAAGGCTGATGAAGCCAAACAATATGTCAAGTCAAAAATGCGTAAATGTCCATCACTTTCTGAGATGTCTCTGCGAGAGAAAGAGTAGAGTTACTTACCTTGTGCTTACACATAATGCGGCAAAAAAGAGTAGCTGAGTCAACATTTGGCCCCTCTCGGTTCGTTGTGTCGCAGAACCCGAAGGCACCAGAACTTCAGCAAGCCTGAAGCAACCAATTAGGTAAGGTCCTAAATTTCCACACGAGCACGAAGAGCCGCTCCTTGACAAATCATATGGCGTCTTGCTGTGAAAGAAAGGTCTCTTAGCTTTTGCGATTAGCTGCCGCGACTACATGTTATCAATGATGCTGGAAAGGAGGGTCCTAACAGTTTGTGACTCACCATTTGAAATTGATAAGCATGCGACCGGGTCTCATGCAATTTTAAAATAAGAAGTCAATCTTACAATCAGCTTATGGTGCTAGAGGAGAAGAAATATGCACGTTTACGGATTCGCATAGAGGGTTTAAAGAACTCAACTTGGTTTTATCTATAGCATATTTCTTCTTGTTAGTGGGTATGTTTTTTCTCGGATTTCACTCTTTTATGCAAGAAAATGACCTAAAGAACGTTTAAAAAAACGATAATTAGCCCTGTGAATTGCCGCTCGAGAAAATGTTTGCTGCCCAGATTAAAATCCGTTTTGTCTCGTCAGCATGTGGCAGGTAATTGAACGGTGTATTCCCCTACAACGTTCTTATCGCCATCTGATGGTGGAAAAGAATGCTGGCGAGCAAATCAATGACGTAGAGTGACGCAGGCAGTCCCGCATCAAGCGGATACGGTGGCTTTTTTATGATTTTAGAGTTACGCACTCATTTCCTGCATCTTCGACTTATTCATGCGAGACAAGAAGCCCTTGTAACTTGTAACAACAAAGTTCTACTACATCAGCGCGGCTCGCCGTCCACCACCGATGCAAAGAACTGGCCACAAAGTCATTTCGTTCTGACAGAAGAATGGATCTCCCGATGCGCCGCCTGATCACCGTCAAAGTATTTCCGGCTAACGGGCAGAACATGCCATTTGTGGTAATGACATGTGCCGGATTCCTGACCAGAGGGATTCAACGGTACTATTTCCCAGAACATTCCATAGGCCATAGTGTAGTTTTAACAGCGGAACGACAGATATACACACCTTCATTTGCGTGGCATTTTTGGTGTCCTGAAATAAATGTGTTTTCCTGACGAAGAAGCACGATTCTTCCTCCTATAGTCTGTACTACACAAAGAAGCTAACAAAGTTTTATTATAGGTATTAACATCAATTAGCCACCTCAATTAGGTCACATAAGTCTTCTGAGGAGTCATTCATTAGAAGTCCTTCTATTCGTCCAAGTTGGCCAATTCCAGCACGCCCGGTCGGGTTGGAATCCGACGAGTACATACGCGTTTAAATCATTACAAAGCATACGCGTACAAATCATTGCTCTTAGCAATTATAGAAAATATCTCCTTTTCAATCAATGCAGACTTCGCTGGGATATGACCCACGGCCCAATATTGAATGCATTTCCATTCTGATCTTGTTACCGACGTATTCTTGTAGCTTTTTGACGAGGCTTAAAGTAATATTTAAAAAATATGAGAGTGCAAAAACGCCTTACCGATCAATACGACGGTGATTTTATCAAAAACGACGACACCCTATTTCCTGGGATCTTCGACGCTGATCACTGCGATGGCACCCTCCCTGTCATGCTTCTGATGGAACTAGATCATCGTTTTGAACGGGGAATGAGGAAAAAATTAGAATTGAGCACTAATAAGGGCTAGCCCCCTGAAAATGTTCCTTGCGCCTGCAGCTTCCGCCAGTTCCTCATCTACGATAAAGATCATCTGAAACATTTAATATCTTCAGAGCTCCTTACCTTGATTCCAATGCGGGACGATTTCTGGATGATTTACCTTTCCAACACATCAGAGCGGTGGCTAACAGCCAAGACGACAGTGTCAACTCCGAAAGCGATCGCTTCGAGCTGCTGTAAATGTAAAGATCTGGTGCAAAACCAAAAGCAAATGGCTACGACAAACACCACAGCGCAATTAAGTGAACACTGTTCTCCTTTACTATGTAGTTTGATACTCTAAGTGGAGTAAGTCATTAATCCGGAAAAATGGTGTGGGAACTTTGGGGGATCTGCGCTAAAGAATCCATTATCAGGGTTTTCCTTGTCCCTTTCTCGTAGCTACATCTACTACATTTCTGCATGCCTAAATGGCGGCGAGATCAAAAAATTTGTATGGGCAAACACATCTCCCCTATTATAAAAACATTATTTTAAATAAATAATTGAATTACTGAGATGCATGAAGATTGGCGGTCGAGCAGGCCTCACAAAGATCCCACTTTCTTCGGAATGGGGAAGCTCCGTTGCCACTGTCGCTTGCGCATTTCCATCGGAGAAGCGTCGTCCCGTCCCACAACTGCCGCCAGCCAGTCAGCCAGCCAGCCAGGCGAGTTCGCCTTTCTCCCGTCGTCAGCCGGACGCCCTACAGTAGTGCGGTCGCGGGCGTTGGATTGGCTGCGGACGCGCTGGCCACGCCTCTGCCCTCAAAAGGCGTCCGTCCCACCAGCGGGTGCGCGCTGATCCCCTCCTCGGGGCGCTAAATGGTCATACTTCAGTCCGGAGCGCCGATGGCCTCTCTTCCGTTCTCCATCGAAAATCTGCTTCGGTCGTCGGAGGTCGTGGTCGACGATTCCGACTCTGACGACGGCTCTAGCGTCAAGGACCTGTCGAGAGGAAAATCGCCGAAGCTGGTTGCCGTGCCGGGCGCGTGGGATTGGGCGAAGATCGACTGGAAGTGGCTACCGAATGCGCCCATCGCCTCAGTTTCCTCTCCCTCGGCCGCTTCGCCTGACGACAAGAAGAAGAATTTCGAGTGTCGCGAGTGTGGGAAGGTCTTCAATGCTCATTACAACCTGACAAGGCACATGCCTGTGCATACTGGAGAACGGCCCTTTGTCTGCAAGGTGAGTCTTAATTTCGCGATAGATTCTATGCTCCGTTACAAGTGTCCAATTAGTTGTGTTTTGCTGCAACAATTTCTTAATTGCTTCCCAGGAAAGTGAATATCTGTAATGTCCCAATGATCGACCGATGCAAACAATGCTCTGGAATCGTGTGATATGGATATCTTTTGTTCCAAACGATGATAGTTGCATTAGTAGTCATAGATGATCGGATGAACATTCAAAAGTCAGTTCGTCACTCTCTTTTCAGCAGTCTCATCGTTCATATTCAAAAGAATCCAGAAGCTATAAAAGTCCTTTATTGAGACATTAAACCGCGACATTGCATTAGTATTCAGGTAATAAATTAGTATTCCGATCAGACAAGTGGACGTCTGCCTTGCGGCCCATTATGACTGTCTGCCGCTATCTTCCTGTAATTACCCGCGCGATTTCAGATTTGCGGGAAAGCCTTCCGGCAGGCGTCCACCCTGTGCCGGCACAAGATCATTCACACAGAGCAGAAGCCCCACTCGGTAAGTGCCCTTGTTGGCGGCAGAAGCCCTTGAACATACCATCTTTCAGTGTAAAATCTGTGGGAAATGCTTTAACCGGTCGTCAACACTGAACACGCACATCAGAATCCATTCCGGTAAGTCCACGTTTTTGCCATCTTCGTCGCCACCGACCCCCAGACCGGATATGCGTAAATCTCGCGCGCTCCTCCGAGCGACTAAAGGCTGTTTACGGCGGGACTACCACCGGATAAGACTTATTTGTTAGCTCGTCCTAAAGAAGACGATGATGGTGTCGCTTCCTGCGAGCGAGCGTCGCTCTAATGGAAGCCGACGCGACGGCGCAATGACGGTAGCCTGGCTGGATAAGTGCATCATCGGCAGAGGGCATAGGTGAGCAGGATGCAACACGGCAGCTGCCAGCTGCGCGCCAAATCCGAAAATGTCCGATTGGCGGCAGTGCCACTTTCGCGCCATGCAGGAACAGCACCTATGCTCGGCGACGAGTCGGCGCTAATGAGTATGCGTGCCGTATTGGAATAATACATGAGGAGGAGCGTAGTTGTCCGGATTCGCCGGTGCCACTTTTATATCCAAATCATACGGATTGCAATGTGCTGAAGGGATAGATTAATATGCGGCTAATTAGCGTTTGAATTCAAGAAGGGCTTGATGAGGGAGTAAGGTCGTGAGGGTGGCTCAGGTAGACGAGGCATTCAAACGCGATGAATGAAACATAAAGTGGAGGACTTTTAGGGACCTTCAGCATTATCTCAAAGCCGTTTTATACAGTTGAGAGTGATGGTCGCTAATTTCTTTTTCTTGCCCTTCTTAGTACCTTACCGTAGACCATTTCTGACCAGATTTGACCCCCGTATTGGAAACAATAACCACTGCTATATTCCGGCATGAATACAGTAAAAAGAGTATGGATGTAAAGATGTCAGTTATTCTGAAATAACACGACCCAATAACACCATTGTTTGGCTCATCCTTGACTCATTTTATTTTCAGGTTACAAACCCTATGTGTGCGAACTGTGCGGAAAAGGCTTCCATCAGAACGGCAACTACAAGAACCACAAGCTGACGCACAGCGACGAAAAACGCTACAAGTGCGACATCTGCCATAAGGCGTTCCACCAGACCTACAACCTGACCTTCCACATGCACACACACACCGAGCAGAAGCCGTTCAACTGTCCACTCTGCAACAAAGGCTTCTGTCGCAATTTCGATCTCAAAAAGCACATCCGGAAGCTGCACTCGTCGGCTTCGCTCAGTGTGCTGACCAGTAGCGCCCTACTGGCCGCCAGTAACGGCGGATTAAGCAACGGCGACACCGTAGGCGCGTTGTCCTCGCCCTCCTCAGCGTCGCCTCCGCACGACTGAAACCGCGTGAGCCGATTTGCAGCAGGGTCGGGGTCCACTCTCCACGACGAATGCGCATTTACGTACTATACGTGTAAACGTTTAAGTTTCCTGTCCTCTTTTCTCCCACCCGTCATATCACTGTTCATATCTTCTCCAGACAAATGTAAAAAGAATAAACAATATATCTCTAAATTGTTTGTATCGGCTGAGTCAGAAGAGAGTGCACAGAAACAGACTTAATTTATAAGGCGATGTTATCACACAAGTGATCGAAGTAATCGAAGAATCGAAGAACATAATACAAAATGAACTTAGCTTTACGCCTTTTTTGAATTCATCTACTTGTCAGATAGATTAGGATAAGTATGGTTATTTCAGCTGTTCACAGATTAAGCTGATGACCGGAGAATCCATTGCAACGAGCTCTATGTGGAAGTTGATCATTGAAGCTTCCCCAATACGAAGATTGGGGAACATTGTGAAATGTATTTGTCAACTGCTATCTTGGTTAAGGTGAAAGAAATTTGAAAAACGGATAACCAGAGCTCTCATGAAACGTTCTGATGCTGAACTTCATGAACATCCTGAGGCTTACTTCGAAAAATGGAAATTTTTGAGAAATTTTCTTCCCAACTTTTGATAGGAAATGCAAAGGAACAGCTTTGCTAGACTTGAAACAACACTTAACAAGCGGCGAAGGGATAAATTAATCGAAAGAATCTGAGAAAATGCAATTAGAATAACGTCCAAGGCATTCCAGAAAGAATTTGCCTATTTCACCATTCTACTCAGCTTTAAGTGAAATCGATCTAAGTGGTCCATTGTTGAGAAAAACTGTGAAACCAAAAGAACAGTTTTGTTTGTACGGTAAGACATTAATTATACCAATTTATAAAAACCCCGTAAAGATCCTTAACTTCCCAGAGCTCCTAGATCTATGCTTTTCAAAGAACGACCACTTCCTCTCCAGAACATGTGCCCTCAACTCCGTGATATCATAGACATGACCGCAGATTGTTCCCTTCATGACGCTTTTCCTGATGATGTTATTCTTTACACCGATATAGTGCTTCGTTTCATCCCCGTGCTTCTCAGCCTTCTTATGTGCCGATCGTCTTATCAGCTGACGTGCACCGCTGAGGACAACGAAGGAGCACCGTAACCCTGCGCCTCCTCATTTGAGCCGATTAGACAACAGGTTCCGCGTGCACGGTTGCCCTCGTTCGGAAGCCAATCTTGAACTCCCCTCCAGGAGAATGTACAAAAATTAATGTCTTTTCGATGCCATTTAGAAGAGTCAACGGTACATTGACTACTGCAAACGAGGCACATTCGAACAGAGGAGAGCGAACACAAAAAGCGGCGTTATAATGGGGTACGGTGCGTGACGCGCGCCAACCCGTCGCCGAGTTGGTTTTTTCGCGCGGCGCGACAACTTCCGCCGCGACTTTACGGTGGCAAAGTAAACAGAGTGGCCGGCTGGATGCATAAAATGTGCATGGCGACTGTGGCGGAATCGGCGACGCCGCCGGAGACAGTGGCGCCACGCGGGAGCATCGCCGAAGTTCCGATCCGATTAGCGGATCAATTGGTGAATGATGGGCAGGCGACGAGGTGAGGAGACCTTTTGCCCGCGCAGCATTCTTCGCGCTCGGCTGCCGTCGGTGATGAGTTTGCTCGCCGCGTCCGGGCGGTGAGATTACGGTAGCTGACGGTGAAATGATTGGATTGCGGGGATTCGCCCCGCGCACGCTTTTCAGGATTAGCAGTGCTGGAGGTGTCCGCCTTGTGCCGCGAGGCACTCGCGCGGGCAGTGTGGGATGGCTGGCAATTAGCGAATATTATGTCGCTGTTCTTAGCCCCTCTAAAGAGGGGTTTCCAGATCGAGAGGACAGATGAGGGAAGTGCAGGTGTGGGCTGAGAGGGTAATGGACGTTTTGAAACGGAAAAGCTCAGAAAACATAACATCTTATCGTGATGTCGTAAATTCCAGCTGAAAGCGTGGGAAACAAGCCAACAACGAGAAAAATAAATATGCGATTAACGCACTCAATTTGTCACTCTGATAAAATTTGGATCAACCACTTATCCTGTGTAAATGCCTTTTGCAACTGTGCAAGTCAAAGTGTCCAAAGACACAGCTCCTATTGAATTCACATAGATGTCGATTCCTCTGGAACTGATACCTTAATTTGAATCGTAATGAAAAAAGACGGTAATTTAAGTGCTTTCAAGAGTGGAAAAATTCCGTCCGATTCCTAAATGCCAACTCCCCCTTGATTTCCTTCATCTCGACTTTAATCCCACTGCCCTTGCTTTCATCCAACGCGACACTCGCAATTAGCGAACATTATCCGTTTTGTGGCGTTTTGATGCTCTGCACTTCATGTCCGATGAAAATCCTTAAAACACATGTCAGTGGGTGTCAAATGGCCTCCACCGACCTCATGCCCTTTGACCAGAATTTCTATTGTAAACATTTTATCAAATAATGACAATCTGCTGCTCTTTTCGGCGACAGCACATGACGCTCTCATAAACAAGCGATTTGAAAAATTGCAAACGTATGAGAGAACTCTGTTGGTTTTCCAAAAGGGGCAATCTAAGCTCTTGACGTCGCCGCCGCAACACTCACAGTTTCAGACATAATGCAGGTTGACAGCGCATTTTTTCAGTGCTCATCGAGTTGCGAAAAGATCAAGTAACTCCTCTTAGCAACTTCCGTCTTAAGAGGAATAGGAATTGAGAAAAAATGAATCAAAAGCACACACTAAATACTAATAACACTATTACTATTATTATTAGCCGCTTAAATCGGTTCAACATGAACACTAATAACACTAGATACTTAAAATTTCTGTGCATACCGTACCGTAAAAATTTTGCTGAAGATTACATACTTGTTAACTCTGAAGACCTGCAAGCATGGACTCTTGAGTGCAACAGTGGTCAGAGATGCTAATTAAACTCTTGACTCCTGCGTCTCCGGTCGCTCGAGGTCATTGCATAAACAATGCGCAGCAGGAGTAGTTATCCTCTTTACTGTAGTTGATCGTCTGTGCGCACTTCACTTGCGATAATCCTTATGCGATTAGTCGCAGCAACCTTAAGGTCGCGCCGTTTGAGTATCAAGTGGAGGAGGCAATGAACTGCACAAGAGGGCTCGCGCAAATGCTGTCAACTGCTAAAGGGGCGCCAACGACGTATTTGAACGGGGCAGATAAAAACTTGCCCATGTTAAATTTCAGTGTTCCGTGAATTTGAAAAAAATCAGAACATAAAAGAATTTACACTGAACCACGGGTTTTGATCAGTGATGGGAACCGGGCCGGGCCTGACAATCGGACCGGCCCGGTTCCTATAACTGCTTTTGATCATATTGAACATCCGCTATATAACAAAGGAGAACCAGACAGATGCGAATTTTGAGCTCTGAATGAACAATTTAGACAAACGCCGTGTGTGATCCTGTTGCAGCGGTGCACGAGAGCGCACGGAATCTCAGTCAAATGATCGCAATGATCGTGTTTGAGAAAAAAATAACATAACGCAGCGCTATTCATAAAAATAAACAGTAAACTAAATACAATAAACAATTCAACCAATTTCAGGCCAAAAGGTATAGCAAAAGTTCATCTTTTTCCAAGGTATGGTATACGTTTTCAAGCTTTAAGGATGGTTTTTGTCAGTGTCAGCAAAACGCTCACATTTCCAAAAAGGTTTCCCGGCTAACTCCATACTGACTTTTGATTTCAGTTTTAAGTGTACGTCTTTTAGGTAAAAACATAGAATAGTACATACTTGCTGTAGTATATATTTGTTTGTAGTATACGTTTCGTTACTGCTTTTAGTTAAAAAGCCACATTAATACCCACATTAATTTGTAGAATTTTGAACATGTGCTGTGTTATCTATTTGAGTGCTCAAATAAATATACCCATTTTGTCGGACTCCAGACAACAACTTCCGCATCCGTGCAGATTTGCAGTCTGCAGTCCGTCTGTTTCCTTGCAACATTATATCAATCACGGCGCTACGATCACAAGCTTCAAAAATTCACCCGCTTCCCTGTTTTTAGGCACTCAAAAACGTGGGTCTACCCGCGAAGATTGAAGACTGTGGCAGTGTTGCCAACATGTGGTGGATGTTACATTGGCGGCGTGATGACATCATTAACGCTGTCGTCGCACCACAGATTGTTCAGCGCCGTTGTAGAACTGCGCTTCTTGGAGATGTCGGTGTGCATGACACTACCGTCAATGATACTGTATGATACTTATGATGCTTGTATTTTCCGTCGGTGTTTTAATGCCCTTAATTACAAAGATTATCCCTTCGAAGATAATTTGAAAGACGGTTATGATCAGCACGCAGTTTTATACCATATTTATTCAATTTTTGCACCTATTCAATCTAGATATTACGGGATATTAAGAGGGTGTAATAATTCCCTGGGTTATGAGTTTCTATGTCAGCGAAGGTTATTTAATTTGTACCGTCTCTCAACACCTTTTGCAGTTTTGGCATTCCGCAGACACACATACTTATGATACTTGGATTTTCCATCGGAGTTGTAATATTCAGGGGAGGGGGGGGGTTCAAGAATTACCTGTGAATCAGATTATAAGTTTCCATATCATTGGAGATCCGTAAAATTAGTACCGTCCCTCAACACCTTGGCATTCCGCCAGACACACATGCTTTGTCCAGCGCATTCCTACTTTATTATGCAGATCACGTGGTTCAGCATTGGTGGTTCAATCCTATGTATTCACTTCGCCTAACGAGCGCAATTCATCGCTATCAGCGGCGCTCACTTTCCCACAATGAATCACTCTCCTGTCATCGTCGTTCCGTGCAGCGCACGCACATCGGTCTTGCATCCAGCTCACGCTTCACCGCCGACCACTTCCTCTTTTGAGCACTATGGTTACCTTATGTTTGTTTATTCCTGGCACATTGCCACTTTCCGCCTATTGCTGGCTCACGAACAGTGGCCACGTCCATCACATTTTCCAATATGTCTTGTGCTTATGTTAGTTTGGGAAAGTTGCTGGGCTTCTCCAGAAAAGAAAGCACGAAATTAATATCTGGTAAGCTTCGCGTACGTGTATAATTTTAGTTTTAATTCTCTGTGCTTTTTTACCAAAACCTTTGGCGACATTATATTAAGAAAATGTTTGCATTTACAATACATTGCGTTCGCTGGTCGACCTTTCTCTTTCACGCGTTCATTTTGAGAGATAAATAACCAGATAATAATGCCAGAAAT
>KN172139.1:224407-238219 GCA_000757755.1 Steinernema glaseri
CTGCACGAAGAATTTGATGTCCCGGAAGTTTCATACAAACGCTGAATCGTATGAAATGTAATGAGTTAAAGTGGAAAAAATTACCTGTAGCCTGTTGTCGTGCATTGCTCACAAGTTTGACAGTTTTCCGCTTTGCCATCTTCTTCAGGGAGCAGACGTTGTTTTCCACTTTCGAAAGCTGCTCGAGGACACTGGAGATCGACACAGTGCCGTGTTACTCCTCCATCTTGGTGCAATGTGAAAGCCCTAAATATATACGTTACTAGCGATATTAATTAGAGCGAATGTGAAAAAAACTAAAAGTCATAGCCTAGCTTGCTCTGTTTAGCGTAATAAACATTATTCAACCATTTGAACATACTGTACCACAAGCCTTTTCTTTGTATTCGCTGAACGTTAGCAAACGGGAAGTCAAAAGGGCAACTTATAGTTTTTCAGCAGACTTTTTGAACCGTGATATGTATGTCGAATCTACGCTATGAATGGAAGCTCTTCAGTTTGTCGTAGACACAGACCGATTTTATAATTCATTTTTCCACTCTTCTTTGATACAAACCTTTTATCCACAACGCGATCTCCTCAAACCTAGAGATAAAAAAAATCGGTCATGCAGTTTTGTGTTCCCACAGTACTATTACAACAGCTCATTACAGTCGGAGCATTCCAAGATGAAATTTTTGTGTGCACTTAAGTTCCCGCGTTGTTTGCTCATGGCTTATTAACAGAAGGCGCGCTAGAAATTATAGTCGTTCTCGTTGAAATGTCAGGGCGATTATTGTAAACTTGCCTACGCATTTGTTTCATTAAAATGGGGCAGGCGTTATGCAAGTAAGTACTTATCCGCACACAAAACAGTATATAGCTGAGAAAGCAGTATACGTTTGGCAGTATATATCTGGCAAAGTTTTGTGCAAGCTTCTGAACTGAAAGTGATGCCAAGAGGACGGAGATGTTCATTATTGTATTTGTACGTCTCCTAACGATCGTTGCGAGAGAAAGCGAAGAGCTAGTTACCTTGTGCTCACACATATTACCGCAAAAAAGAGTAGCTGAGTAAACATCATCTTAGCTCTCTCCTGCGCGGCGACTCGGTTTGTTGCAACGCAGAAGACAACGGCACCAGAACTGCGGCTAACCTGAAACGAGCAACTAAGTGATGTCCAAAATTTACAAAACGCGTAGCACGAAAAGCCGCTCTCAAACTGCTCATATGACGTCTTGCTATGAAAGAAAGGTCTCCTAGCTTCCCGTCTGACCATTCGCCGCCGCGACTACTATCAATGGTGCTGGAAAGGAGGGCCCGAACCGTTTGTGACTCACGCACCCTTTGACCTTAATAAGCATCTTTGCTGGAAGTCGGTATTTACTAATACTAGAGAATGTTATTCTTCTGGAGGGTCCATGTGTAATCTTAAAGAAGAGCATTTCATTGAGCTTTTACTTAGTTGGCAGGAACTGCTTTGAAACATTTGAAATATGTTGTCGAAGTTCAAACAGAATACGTACACCATTTGTGCAAAATTATAAAGCATTATAACTGATTAACGTATTTGATAAGGTAAGACATTAATCTCTTACTAATCATCTTATGGTGCTAGAAATTTAGCAACTAAAGTTACGACTTCGCAGCAATTGCTCTTGGATGAACACAAACAATAGAGCGATAACAACAAGAACACGCATCAAATAGAAAAATCAGATATTGGGAAGAAGGCAATCTCGCTTTGATTTTGAATCACTTAGACGGTCCCAGAAGAAGCATGGAGAGGGAAACCTGATCCGGCCTACGCATTGAGGGTGTTTGCATGCAAAACGATTGCGAGAACGAAAAAATTATGCCAAGTGTGGTTGGATTTAGTCAGACATACGATATCCTTCAGCGCTCCAGCAATTTCACCATTGTCCAAATGAGACTTCCTCTCTTAGCCAGATGAGCACACAATGCAAGCGCGCGTTCGAACAACATGAACCTGGCCCGAAATGGTGTTTGCGCGAAACATGCGTTTATCGTTTGGCGGTGTGGGTACCGCGCATCAGAAAACCAACACGTCCGACAGCAAGCGCAGCCTAAGTGGCTGGATATACGGTTTGCTGAGGAACCGTCCCAGGTCGCTGTCAGAGTTACTGCGCACGGCTTCTAATCGTACTCCCGGTTCAACAAGGTGTGACAGTACGCACTCGGCAAATTCTCATAAGCAATGACGCTATTCAAACCGTCAGCAAACTCTTCTAGCTGACTGCCACAGTCCCTCACTTTGCTCGCGACCGAGGTTGAGTACACAATAGCAAGAACTGCCGGGGAAGGCTTCTTCCTCAGCTACCTCACGGTGAGGGCGCTAAGTAATCTCTTTTTCTTATTTGCTTATCGTTTCCGGTTAGGAACGGTTAAAGGAAGCTGCAGAGACATATTTATGGTTCAGAGGTATAGTAGGTTTTGCGTACTAGGTTTTGGGAACTTGACTGTAACTGTGAATCAGGAAAATGAATTGGTATCCATAGCACTGATAACATTGTCTCTACTCGCTTACGAAAAGAACTGTGCTTGCGAAATGCGAAGAGCAATTGCAAGTGCGAAAAACAGGATCACTAACACGAGTGTACGAAATAAAGAACTACAAGCACCGGGAAAATTTATCACATAATAAAATTCGGTGGGGACATGTCAACTGACTGTGTAAATGAATAAAACTGATCACTGCGGCAATAATTACATAATGAACAGCAAAAGTGGGACGAACAGAATGAAATACACCGCCCAGTAGATCCCCAAGTCCAGGACTCCTCCTCCCAACGGGTCCATCCTATGAGGGCGCTGGCTTTCCGTCAGCAGCAGCTAACGGAAAGAGCTTAAGCAAATAAAGGCGCCCTTTTTTCCACTACTGCTCTCACAGTATACTATTTCTTGCTGTGCAGCAGGAGCTCCCCCGTTCGTCAAGAGAGAGCCACTGTGAGTTTGTTTAGTCAGTCTCCAGCTTCATCGCGTGCGGGAAGGTGAAAGCCAAGGCTTCTTACTCTGTTTACGCAGCTCATTCGCGCAGCGCCTGAAAGAGAGATCGGAAGACGCCTACGGACTCTATGATGGGCGTTTACCGATAGGAGGAGAAGCGGAAGCCGTTTTTTCATTGCTTCTGATTTGCATTTGCACAGTGCTATCGAAGAACAGCGGGAAACACTATCCAAAGACGGGGGAGAGCACTAACCGCGTAAAGACGGTCCCAACAAAAAATGTTTGGGGAAAATACAAGCGAGTTGGCTTCGTGAAAGCAAACGTACAAACGGAAAAAATGTGTCAGTGCCTGGAAGTGTCCCTTACACTGTATTGAAGAGAGTGTATGGTCATCACCAGAGAAAGAGCAAGCAGTTATGAATGAAAATACGCGGTTCCCCCGCAACAGACAGCGAAGGAGCATCTGCGCCGTGCGCATTGTACGTATTCAGGCACAACACATCTGGACACTTTATGGCGATGCCCTTTCCTTGTACGGAGAAGTTCATAATAGGTGCAAAAACCTGAGGTAGAGCCAACTCAATCACGGGTAGTTTCGGACGGTCCTAAGCTGACAAAAAACGACCACAAAACAACGGAATAAGTATTACGTCAATTACGTTAATAATTAAGTTAATTACGGATACAATTATGTAAATCTACCATCGCTTGTCGGCAGAACCATTTTGACACACCTGACAAGCACGTCCCAAATGTTGACATGCTTCTGTTGCTAGGAAAATGCCTTTCCTTTCTCGAGCACTCATGATATGCTGAAAATTGGAGAATTCTGGGTTTACCGAACTGTTCAGCAGCAAGCACAAAGTTTAGTCGATCAAAGCGCAATGTTTGCCTGTATACCTTCTGCTACGGCAAACATATTTTTTCTGTATCCTATGATCTGTATCCATCAGTGACTCACGAATTGATTGTTTTTAACACAACTACACACATGAACCTCTATGTGCAGATCTGAAAGATCCGAGATGCCTTTCTTTCCATTAGCGTGCGTTTGTTTACCATAGATTAAAATCAAAAGCTGTGAAAATGCAGATCGTCCGCAAAAGTCGCTTTCAATGCTCTTCCATATAATCCGTTTAAATAGTTTATGTGTATTACCTTTAATGCGTTATGATATTAGTGACTGTAAATGAAAATTTATTACAACATCCGCACTCTGTTTTACGAAGAGAACAATGGAAACGCTGCTGTAAAAGGACAATGACCCTATGTGCATGCCGCTCAAACCGTAAAAGCAGTCGATCAGCAGGAATTGGACACCTGTTCACCTGATATATGAGGATACTACAATGAGAATAATTTTCAGCACTGTAAACATTATATTGCAGATGATTAAAACATCTGTCTAGCGGCAGAAACATGTGGTTTCGAAAAACGCAAAACTTAAATTGCGAAACGCTGATTTTATTAACTTTCTTTGCCGTTTCATTCAGCGTGCGTTCCATCTGCAATTGCACCTACTTATTCTTGTATATGACAACACAAGACTGCATTTTTCAGTTGAATCCGAACATTCTTTGCGTCGATAAGGTTCAACTGCATTTACTTTTACGCACTTTTAGTCTTAAACGGAGAACATCAAGGATGTATAAGAAAAAAATAGGAATATCAGGCAGTTGATAGTTTATACTTAATCTATGATGTATTACTGAAATTCTTTACTACTTGGTGAACACATGTATCGGTATCCGCATAAATAAGTTACATATCGGGTAAACAATAGCGTATATAAGGAATTTCGATGCTGTCAAATTCTCCATCCATAGTTGCTTCGAACACCAATCCGCGCGTGTGACTTGGAACAGGCTTCTTCGTAACATCCTCGACCACCTCTTTCAAACTGAAATATATTGCTAGTTTGGTATAAGTAGAAAAAGTGCAGAACGAACCCCATATTCATCCGAGCCTCCAATTTAGGCGCAGGCATGAAGTATGCGTAGATAAGACTGACTCCAGAGGACAGCATGCTAATCTTCATCTTTGATTTATCCTCGATCCATTTGATAAACGCACGAAGTGTCATAGGACCACTAACTTCCAAACGGTCCCATAACGTGAATTTGACGTCGTTATACTGAAAAAGGATTAGATGATAATTATGAATAACTTTTCTGGGCGAGTTGTTGGTGGAGAAGTCAGCCTCTGTGACGTAAGGATAGATCACTTGCGTATTGCCTTTTTTCATTGATTTCCTTGAATATTGCAAGATATCCGAAAAATCTAATGAGTGATTCTTTCTTGAGAACCGTTACTGACATTTTAAAAACATTATCCTCCATCGTTTACATGCATTTCCTACGAACTGAATTAATCACTTATTTCTGTGCAAATCTTTGAAAATTTTTTAGCAGTTATGAAGTTGCCAAAACCACTCACCGTCTTTTCTGGTGCTCCTACGGGTTCACTCATCCCAAAGAACGGTAATGCTAAGTTGATAAATGTGTTTTTGAATCTCGAGATTGGAACCGTTGGTAACTTCCCATCTTTGTCAATCATCTTGAACAGTTCAATGGAGATTAATCCCGCTACAGTGGCAGTTGTTGTTGCCAGTGCTGGAATTATGCGACCAGCTATCTGCTTTGTCTGAAAAATAAATATAGTGCTGTAAATAGTAAGAATCGGATTCCACCTTCATCGCATCAGCAGGCTCGAGGTCATAATTTTCTGCACGAAGGTTCGAAGCAGCGGTAATAAATTCTATGTGGTGATTGGTATCATCGTCCTTTTCAAAATCAATGGGATTCAGCGCTTGAAAGTTTGACGTCGGCATTTTGGCAAGTCTTATCAAAAGGTCGTCCAACATCTGCTCCGCATCCTCTGAAAAAAAATGTCCATTATACCATTCTACTTATCTGACCTGCAATATCTTCAGATGAGTCTTTTGCTTCCGCTTCAGTAACAGCTATCTTAACTCCAGCACTTGGTTTGAACGTGGGTACATCGACACTTTTCAGAACAGCCAATATTGTACTTTTGTCAAGAATAGGTTCGATTCCATATTTCTCCGCATGAAGAATTGATGCGGACATGACAAAGTTGAAATGTTCTTCTTTTGACGAGTCGAAGTTTAACACATGTGGACAGCGTTTTGCTCCAGACCAAAATTTTACACCTTGACTTGTAATTTGCTCTGGAGGAAACGTAAAAAGTAATTGGGCAATTGTGTTGTGGTAGTAGTCATCAAACAGTAGCCGGGCCCATTTTATACAGTCTTCTGCATTGTTCGGGCGATCATCGATCAACGTTTTGATCACTTCAGAAAGCATTTCGATCTAAATAATTTATTATGTCAGAAGTATACTCAAATTTCACGTATGGTACACTTATAATGCAGAAATGTGTAGTCCATCAAGTGCTAGGGTTTCAAGAAAATTAGAGGAAAGCTACTGTATGACGCATTTTTATGAAAATTTGGGAGAAGGTCACTGTAATTCTAGCAATTTTTGCCAGAAACTTAATTTACTTTCAAATACTCAGGTTTTCGGTGAAAACGAAAAAAATATGTACCTACGTGAGGCCTTCTTTATCAAACGGTTTCAACGCAGACTCATGCACCAAAAAAGTGAGAATGATCTCTTTGCGGTTTTTGCTTCTTCCTGTTTTCCCTCCACAACACTGTAAGCATATGAATCAGTTCAGTTGAGAAATGGGACATATCATTAGATGCATTACGTTACCTTTTGACCTATAGCCACAGTCTTCAATCTGTCGTGAAAACCACGTTGGTCGGATAAGAATGAGTTGGCGAGTTCAGCAGGATTTGAAAATAGACCTTCGAATCGATCACGAGCCCACTGTATTGTGTGATGAATTTGATGAGGAAAGTTCTTAAGAGTACACATAGGGATTTCTGTCTCTGGGGGATCAGCCGAGGACCTAAAATTATAAATGGGCGAGTTGCTTGTAGGGAAGCCAGTACCCATAAGACTCTGTGAGGTAAGGATAGATCACTTGAGTATTGCCTTTTGTTCCTTGAGTTCCAGATTCCAAAAGTGGAAGTCTGTAGTAAACGCAGCGCCGATCGACATAACGACCTGAACCCATATAAAAGCAGCCGTGTTTCAAAGTTTAAAATTACGGGCATCGACGTTATCCAAAGCGTTCGCTACACCATTCAGTCGTTCAAAAAAGGAATCGTCAAAAATGTGCTCTGTTTCGGGGCAAACCCTTTCTGACAAAGGAATAATGTTGAGATCAGGATTAAAACACCGAGCAGCTCTTGATGCACAGTCGGATTTCTTCTTTCCTACATCATGGCGCCTAAAGAGAAACTGCCGATTGAGATTGCTGACTTCAATTTGATCCATATCAGTAACATTCATCAATCCAAGGCGAGAAGGGTCGCATGCTACTCCCATCATAGCAAAATTTTTCAGCAGTTCACAGCCAATGGCACCAGCGCCAACAATGAACCATCTTTGTCGTAAAAGCTCTTCTTGGTAGTTCCATCCGAATACTGCAACTTGTCCATCATATCGGGTATCACGCTGGAATGCAACTATATATTCTACATCTTGCGATTAATATTTGAAAAAGGATTAAGCGGGAGGTATTGCGTTATTTTGTGGAGCTAATAACGAATGCACTGATTAACATTGGTATTTTTTGCAGAAGCGTCTTGAAGAACAAACGCATTTAAAGCAATTTTTGAGCGAAGAAGGCGAATGAGATCTTCTTACCCTCACATAGTCAGCAAAAAAAAACACATTGACGGAATTTTAGAGTATATAGGAACGGCTGCCCCAGATCGACAATTTAAAATCTTACTGGTCCGCAGTCCTCTTCTGTGAGGTCGTTCGCATCATATCCTGTTCCCGGTGCTGGAAGAGCCTCGAGATGGTCGATGTACATGAACTGCTTTAGCGGTGTCATATGATGTGTAATAAGCTTCATTGCTTCTTGGGACGCTATGCCACCGACGACTGAGCATGTGTTAACTAAATTTCCCTTAGCTTGAAAACAAAAATTCCGGACAAGGTATTCTGGGTATTCCACTTCTTCAGCATCAATTAGTTCTTCATAGAATAACGAAAGATCGTTTTCGTTCCGAGGCAACGGACTACGTTTATGCTAAAAGAGAGAGATTTGATGAATTGTGATGTTATTGAGACGCAACCTTTTCTTCAAACGCATATAAAGCTTGCCACAAGTAATGAAGGCATATTCCATACTCCAGCTTTCCAAAATCCCAAATAATGAGCTCAGGATCTTCTCTTCCCGTGGCAAGATCGACGTGATCGACCATAACAGGTACCTTCACCTGCCTTCCTCTTCCTCCACCGGTATGATCAGAAAATTCTTTGAGAGCGTGTCCAACGGTAAAAACATCCGGTTCTGCAGCGGTTATTTTTCGTTTTAAAAGCAGATAACTTACTTTTAACAGTGACCTTTAACGGCTCACAATTGTTCAACTCGGTCATACCTTTTACTTCTACAAAGGTAACGTAGTCGCCGTCTTCTAGATTATGTGGTACATTGTCAAATGTTGTGATATCTCCTGATTCTTTGTCTATGTAGTCGATGAGGAACTGTAGCAGAAAACAGTTAGCTAAGTACAGCACGGAACGCCTTGCCTCGTGACACTGTTCTCCGTTTTTGTCATCAATTTGGAAACGCTCTCCAGCATCGACAGCAACATATGAGAAAAGTCCTCTAGCATCCGCTACGAGAAAGTAACACCCCTTTTCACGCGTCCAGGTGTTTACGACATCCTGTTGCTTCAAGTTGGCGTCCGTCAAAATCACGAGCTGGAATAAACTATGACAATAAGATATTGCGTTGGAGTTGCATATTCCACGTTTACGATAATATGTACAAATTAATTTTCCATGTGAACACTTACATCGAAGTGTCCGATCATGTCTTCGGTGAGGGGCACAAGTGAAGCAGACACTTGGACTGTATCGTTAAGTTCCGCAAGGTGTGATAAACAGCATTGCGCTCGGTTTTGACCAATGTCGTTTTGCCCTAAATAGTATTGCGACGACAGGTCGTACCAAGTTGTTTCTTTCGTGTCATGGATTGTAACATGTCGTACACCACCCAAAATGAGATTTTTAGCAATTTCCACACCCACGCCGCCTATTCCTGAAATGAGAACGGCGGATTTGCGTAGATGAATCATTGCAGATTCTCCTAGCGCGTATCTAAAGAAACATTTGCTTGACCGACTGGCGAGGTAAACCTACATCTGGCGAGAATACAAATTTGCGTCAAACACTTCGTTCTCGTGGCCACTGTCAGGTCCATATTTCCGTGAAGTAGTGCACGATTCTTTGTGCATGTTATGTGAATTCATCTGAGATGAAACTGGATGCTTCTGAAATGACATTTGATTAACAAAATGATTGTTCTCAATTGATTTATTGTATCTGTTATTTGAGGTGAAGGAAAAACAGACCTTCACAGACCGAAGCTGTCTCTTATACATGCGATACATCGGCTCGACAACATTACATTTTCCAATTGGACGCACGATTTAGTCTCCGATACGGCGAGGAGGTTGGATTCAAACTCGGGTGCCCGTTGCCAAGGAAACCTAATGCGCGTTATACCGAAACAATAATGGTGGAAAACAGTACGATGGACAATTTGAGGAAAAAAGTATGGAAAACTGGGCCGCCTCTCTAGTTTCCCCAAACGTTACCGTCTGCTGGTTCTCTATCTGGACTGGCATTACGTGGAAATTTTCGTTTGCACGGGCCTTGGCATCTCTGGCAGGTCTTGGCCGTTTCGAAGCGGGCGGCTCATTAGCGTCTCCTTTGCTCACCCCTGATACTTCTTTTGATGGAGTCATTGATGCTGAAAGGAAGGCTACTTCAGAACGGAGTAACAGAACAGAACTACATAGCCAAAAAATACTGTACAGCGTACCATTTTGGCCCTCGTTGTCTCTTTTAATTTGATCGACTTCTGTTTATTGATGTGCTAATTTTGTTCCAAGTTCTTTGTCAAATTTTCAGGAAAGCTGCTTTCGGGATAAATTGCATTTCGATTGAATAAAGATGTGCAATTCCAGTTCAAGCTGTGCAATTGTATATTTGATGCTCTCGCTAAAATTGGGTTTAGAAAATTCGGAATTATTGTTTGATATGGCAAGAACTATGTGTTTAAATGCTAACAGATAATGTGCAAGAAAAATATCTGCGAAAACAAAAACGCATTCTGATGGTGTGATCGAGCATAGCGTCCAAGAAAACAATTAGAAGATGTGTATTGTAAATGCGTAAATTTTCGCGCAACTCAGAGGAAATTGATAAGAGGAAAACACAATTTGTGTTAGAGTTAGCAGCACTGAATAAAATAGAAATAGCGCACTGAATGGACCCTGTCGTAGACAGGTGCAAATCGTTGTTATAGGCAAACTACCGTTACACAAGTATTTATATCCAGCTGCAAAGTAACTAAGAAGCAAATTTCACTGCGGGACTGCAGGACTGCGGGTAGCCTATGCTACGATCCTAACTCACATAAATCATTTCACGATCTCTTAATAACGATAATGAAAGGAAACCCTTATTATTCGACCTTGCCGCTCACCGTAACAGAGAAAATTCCACAGCCAACAGAGAACAAATCTTTCCTTAATCAAATCTCCAGTTTCTTTCAAATATTCAAATCAGCTGATTTACGGTTACTACCGCAGCTCGAAGTTTACTGCTATTGGTTCAAAGCCACAACGACAATGCCAATTCGCGCTAGGAACCAATTATGTGAGACTTCGTTGGTGGTCCATATTCTCCATCAGATTCTTACCAGAGTCTTGGATTTCATGAATTCTGGGGTAACCAAGTGGTATAAATGACTATTCCATTGCGGAGTAAAAAGGAAGAGTAAAATTTTAAATCTCATTGAGCTCAGCCGGGATATCCCTCTATTTTTCCAGCTTTTTAAACGTTTTTAGTCGCGCGCGGATGGGGTATTTTTTTTAATACTGGAAGTGTTAGCGTTGCAGAATGTTCCGAACTGCACTCCGAACGGGAATCCGTTCTTTCTCAGGCCTCACGAGGCTTGCTGGCCGCGAGATAGTGGTACCTTCCAAGCTGGCTCTCATCCAGTCCCAGAATCTCCCCGTTTTCGGAAACAACACTCAAATCAGACATTACGGTGCAAAGGTAATATAGGAAAGATCACGATCGTCATGCAATAGATGTTTTCAGGCTCCACTTACATTGAAGACGCTGGAAGAGCGAATTATTCTTGTGCTGAGCCTCTACGACAAAATTGACCCTAAGAAGCTGACAATGGACTCGAGTTTCGTGAACGACTTGGGTCTGGACTCTCTTGATCACGTTGAAATCATTATGGCTCTCGAAGATGAGTTTGGCTTTGAAATTCCTGATGGCGACGCTGACCGCATGAAGACTCCAAAGGACATCTTCACGTACATCTGCGACAAGGAAGATGTTTACGAATAGACACATGTTATTGAAGTTAGCAGTTTAGATCAATGATAAACGATGTTTGTTTCGTTTTTCGGCTTTTGCGTGCGCACCGCTTTAACTGGTAAATTGCCACGACCTGTTGTGCATGACCTTCCTGTATTGATTTTTACTCAACCTTGTTTTTGTTCACGCAATCGCGCTTTTTATTGCAGAAAAGCACCACTTTGAGGAATCTGTTGTCCAGCCGCAATGGGGAATTCGGTAAGTTTTCCGTTCGGAGAAAGACTGGAGGAATCGCCCAAGGGACGTCTTGCGTCGATAGGCTTTTTGTCTCTTGTCTCTATATTTATCTACAATTTTTTAATTGCAAAGGTTTGAACAAAATAGAAACTGCCAACCGAACATTGACGAGTTTCTCCTTCTTTAACTTTTCTCAAACGATATGTCAATGTTCTGTTGGCCATTCAGCGCTCAATTTCTGTTTCAATGTATCTTTATAGCTTTGGGGCTGTTCTGCAGCAAATAAAGCACTAATCGCTAACAATGATGTCGGAAGGAAATCGCGATTCACAAGAGCGCGAGAAATTGCAGAACAACTTGACGAAGGTACAGCTAAAACGATTGTTGCATACGATCTTCAGACACTTCGACGTGAGTAATTTCGCTTGTTGCTGCTACGATCCTACCTTTTCCTAGAAAAACTACAAGATAGAGAGATAACCGCCGTACAAGCCTTACAAGCTTACTGGCGCAAGGCGCTAGAAGTGAATGACGAGATCAACTGTTTAATTGACACTATTGTGGAAGCCTATGATGCCGCCTGCGAAATGGATGTAAAATATGCTGAGGATTCGGCGAGACCTCCTCTTTTTGGAATCCCTTTCAGTGTCAAAGGGAATTTTTATGTAAGTGCAAAAGGAAGTTTCTATCTTTACATATTTCACAGATGAAAAATTACGACTGCACCTTGGGCTTAACCAAATTTATTGGACAGCATAAGGATTCGGAGTGCTCAATGGTTACATATCTGCGCTCTCAGGGTGCGATACCTTTTGTTATAACGAACGTTCCCCAAGCTCTTCTTAGCTTTGTATGTTCCAATGCTGTCTATGGAACCACAGGGAACCCTCACAACAAAGACAGGTTGTTATCGACGATCAGTTCGAATATCGTCGACTTTGCAGATGTCCTGGTGGATCGTCTGGGGGCGAAGCGGCACTTATTGCAGCTGGAGGGGCTCCTTTTGGAATAGGAAGCGATCTAGCTGGAAGTCTCCGCATTCCCGCAGCTATGTGCGGCATTGTCTCTCTGAAACCAGCTGAAGGTTTTCATTAGTCTCACCGTCACACACTGTGACAGTTTCCTTTTAGGACGCTTGTTTGTTTCAAATACCCATGGAGGCGTTCCTGGACGAGGTCGGCTGGGCCTAAGTTATGGATTTTTCACTCGGACTGTTCAAGAACAAATTTATTTGCTCGATAACATCCTATCTAGTGAAGATTATGTTACGATTGCCCGCAAGACAGCTCCAGTGCCGTTCCGACATTCTTTGGTGAACCAAAAGAAAAAATTGAAGATCGGGTATTTCATCGACGACGGCTTCTTAAAACCTGTTCCAGGGTTCCTCTTTATCTTGTTACATTTATACATCGTTGTTTACAGATGTGCCCGCGCAGTCACTGATACTGTTGAGAAACTGAAGGAAGCAGGACACGATTTGATGGTTTTCAAAGTTCCAGATTCTACCCATTTGGCTGAAATGTTCTACAAGAACTTAATGCCTGATGGAGGCGAATATATGAAAGGTCTTTTTGCGAATGATCTGGTAGACAAATATATGAAAAGCTTTGTTTTTCTATTAAAGGTATGTGCAATTTCTCCTTAAAAGTAGTTATTCCAGTTATTTCTAGATTCCGCTTTTCATTCGACTTATAGCATCATATCTCATTTCTCCAGTGAGTCCGCAATTTGCACTGCTCTGCAGGTCTTATGTCTCTAATCTATCTGAACTTCGCAAGAACCAGGAACAGACAGATGATTATTTTGAGGAGGTATATTCAGTTTATTTTACGATTCCCATTCAAATCATGCCGTTTACAGTTTAGTAAAGAATGGAGGCGAAATGAACTTGATGCTTTGATATGTCCATCATTCGCAGGTATCGTACAAATTTTTTTACTTTATTACTGTTGCTTCAGTTCCTTCGGTTCCGCACGAATATCCTAGTCATCTTGGTGCCTGTGCGTTGTCTACTGGCATGTTCAATATGCTTGACTACACAGCAGGTGTAGTTCCCACCGGAGCTGTAACTCAGGAGGATGACGATCGTTTGCTTGATGAAAAGCAATGGCCAGTAGGTGCGTTCATAATCCGTCAAAAATGCGTTGCAGTTTTGATGCTGTTTCCAGAACAAATTATATG
>KN172139.1:284487-297313 GCA_000757755.1 Steinernema glaseri
AACGTTCCAATCGCGTCCACGACCCATCGCTGGGAGAGGCTTCGCTTGCGGGCCTGCAATCGGGTAGCAAAAAGAGCATCAATTATTTACTGGACGTACCCATGAACTTCTCGTACAACTGCTCGAGAGGTGTTAGTGAAGCAGAGTCCCCTCCGTAATAACTGTTCCGGTCCATGTGAAGAACCTTCTTGCCCGAAGCGGAGAGCATTCCGGATAAAATGCACTCTTTCAGTCCAGTGCCAAGTACAATAGCATCATATTCTTCGTCCATCACAGCTAGCAGAGCGAAGGAGATACTTCAGACTAAAAGCGTAATGTACATGAATAGTCGCACAATAAACAACAAAGAAAATGTAATCCAAGAGGATTTGTAAGTAGACATGACCGGGGAAATGAAACGCTCTTCGATAAAACTGATTTATTGAGCTACACAGAAGTTAAATCTTCACCGCTGTAACAGCGTAGTTCATAAGTTTTGACGGGCTCCAGGCCCACTCATTCAACATCGGGTTGTATATGAGACCGTGGGAGAAGCGCATTTCACATCCTCTACTTTCTAACTCTTGACAAAGCAATTCCGGTTCCATAAACTTATTCCAGTCATGCACACCTTCAGGAACAATCTGTAGAACATCCTAAAAAAAACAAAGTGAAATATTATGACGGTGACCTAACCTCTGCCATCCAAACGGCTAATAACTTGCTCATCAATGTCTTATTAATCGTTGTGAAGAAAATCGATGCTCCGGGGCGCGCAAGACGAACGCACGCATCAATGAACGACCCAACGTCAGCCACGTGTTCGATTATTTCCGACGCGACAACTGCATCAAAACCTGCAATTGTACAAAAAAAGGCGTAGCATTAAAACAGAGCTAACGTGCTTACTTGACTCGTTTTTTGCAGCAAAATCAGTGACATTGGTGCAAACGTATTCCAAAGAGCCACGAAGTTGTGGCGAGCGTTTAAGAGACAACCTTGCAGATTCGATTGCCTCAGGGTTTGCATCAATACCACTCACATCAGCGCCAAGCCTTGCTAGCGGGATGGATAGTAAACCTCCACCACAACCAATGTCAGCAATGCGAGAACCAATAAGAGTTTCCTGAAATTTACATAGTTTAGACGAGGAACAATAAAAGATAAATGAATACCTTATCTTTCGAAATCGAGTCCTTGATCCAAGGAACTCGAACTTTGTTTAATGAATAGAGCGCTTTGAACGCCTGCGATTCATCGGCCCACTGCTTTGAAAGGTCACGAAATGTGTCCATTTCACGAATGTCAATTGTGGACGTGGTAGAAGCACCACGATACAAGACATGGCGCAAACTCCCGGGCAAAACTCTACACAAGGACATGAAGTCCAAGGAAACTGCATCGATTGTATAAAATGAGCTTGTCACAAAAAGATATATAATGCAGGCTAGTAACGCAGTGAAAATATCATTATATTTAAAGAAATAAGTTTATTGGCGTAATTATCTACTTACGAGGTCTACAACACTTCAATGGAGATATACTACTCCTTTCCACTGAGGAACTGAGACAGGAAGTCCTTAGGCTTGGCATCTACATTTTCGCGGAACAGATAGTTCCTAACATGATCGGGGTTGTAGAATGCGTAGCGGATACTTTGCATATGCTAAAAATACAAATAGCGTTGAAAATCTCTTCATGTTCAAACCTGATGAGTTTCGGCAACTTTACGATCGATTACACGGAGGTCACTCAAGTGAGCGTTCTTAGTAAACTGTTTTTTGAGGACGGCACGGAAAACTGGAAGAGGCATATCATGCATGCCATAGTCCCACCAAAACTGAGGGGTCAAACGCTGCCTAAAAGAAAGTAATTTTACATCACAGAAAAGCAAGTAATGAATGCTATTCTGTCCCATGTGTCGCGGGACAGCGAATGAGAACACAAGCACTGAAATGAGATGGCTGTCGACTGGGGGAGCGAAGGACGCAGCCACCAAACAGGGTAGAGAAAATGCGCAAGCAGCAGACAGAGGGTATGTGGCGCACACAACTGAGGAGAGCAGAAGAGAGGGATGCGAATCGATAGAATAAGTGAAACGCAGGCAAGCGGTGACACTGAACAAACATACGCTGCGACAAAATATAACTAACTACATGAACAAACCCGCACTGGCTCTAGAAATTTGGCATTCATACATTCACAGCCCAATCAGTTCGATCTTCTACCGACGCGATCTTGACCCAGGAAAGCAGAACGGCTGCGTTAGTCGTTATGCGCAACACCCTAAAAATCTATAAGCCTCTACGCAGTTGAAATTGACAAACAACCAAAACCAGAGAGCGATCGATGGTGTGCATCCATTTGGACCATTTTGAACCGTATAAACCATTAAGCTGGATATGCTGGTTGTCATTTGTGCAAAAACACTCCATACAGTAAAATAATACGGCACTTTTTGCAATACGGTGTTATAATATAGAGAAAGAAACCTACAGCTCCTTATAGACAGCGAGAACAGAAGTACGAGCTTGATCCTTCGACGACGACTTCACTGGGACCACATGACGGACAACTTCGGCACCAGCCTTAGTAAGACGGGCACCCGACATGCCTCAATTTAAAGTTTCGCCCTTCGTAACCTGAAAAACATATATAATTATTTTACTAGTATAACGAAGTATACAAACGAACACTCAAAGATAATCAATTGGAATCGGACAGAGGTTTTTGCTACAGTAAGCAATTGAATATATTTCAGGGACCGCGGGCACGGAATATCCTGCAGTTTATTTAATCCCACTGATTTCTGTTATTTATAACTACCAAGAAACTTTTACGACGGTATAATTGTAAATCACTTACAATACCACACCACAAGAAGACAAAACCACAAAGACCGAAATGAGTCGCGAACAACAGAGCAGAATCGCCCAATTGAAATGTTTGGAAAGATAAGCAACCTACAGAGGCTTCAAGGAATTCAATTTTGCGCTCCAATACACTGATCTTGTCGTTCAAAGCAGCGATCTTACTGCGACAGGAGAGTTCTGAAACACATACGCAGGAAGTGTCAGAAAGAACTCAAGAAATTGAAAAGCAAACTGGTAAAAAACTAACCGAAGTTGGATAGGAAATCTGCGATGTGCTTAATATTATCCGAAATAATTTGTTCAAATTCACGGTTATCCCAGTCGTCGCGGAGCTGGCGTTGAACAGAGGAAGCTTCGGGAATTAACTGGCGACCGCAGGAGTTCATTCAGAATAAAAGCGACAGGTCCTTTTTCCGTTGGCTTTCTGTTGGATTCTGAGAAATTGATGAATTACTTAAGGAGATCAAATTCAAGTTAGTTTTCAACAAAAGATGCTTTATACACCCCACAAATTCGTAAAATTGATATGCGGCAGAACTCTCCCGAACTGCATGAACTGCTTCTATGTGAGTGATTCAAGTCAAACAATGAAAAAACACAAGACAATGCGACAAGGACGACATGCACACCCAGTTCAGCGCGTCACTGGGCGACCGTTACAGTATCCATTACGGTAAGCGAAAAGGAAAGTCGTAATGAGAATCAAACGGCAAATTCACAGAGGATGATCGCTCAATAATCGTATTGCGGAATGATTACAGGTTGAACGTAGTTTACATGATACATTTACATGATACAGCTCTGCCGAGAATTGTCCATTTAATGTCTGCATTGAATGAACATCAAGATCAGGGTCGCAGGTTAATGTAATCGGTCCTAGTGTGGGACGATCGCCTGTTCTCCGGTTTGACCGCCCTTACTTTGCCTTGTTTTCTTTAACCGCAGTGGTCGGATTGTTTGATATGAATAAATGTTTCGTGCTCGTGATACCCCGCACGGCCTGAACATATCAAAGCTCTACCGAGTCAACGTACTCCGACCGAATACCTGCGCTTGAAGACAGTGAAGAGAGTCAGATGATGCGAGAACACCGGGTTCTGCACAAAAGAATATAAAAGGAAGGAAGGTATATGTATGTATGTAGAAGAAAAACTAGAAACTATAAATTATTTCAGCACTGGTAAAGTTTGACCGTCTTTCTAGGAAATAACCATCCCCTTCTTACTCTCCCGTTGGAAATACTCATCCCCTCGAATTTTCGAGGGGTAGAGCGATAGTCGCCCAGGGATAAATGCAGGGAATAACGTGCAGGGGGCGGCCTGTTCAGAATTAAGGAGAACGGCAAAAAAAGGCGGATATTGTGATCTTGTAATCCACAATGTTGCAGTTTAAAACTATGTCACCGAAAATTTTGAACATTAACGTATTTCCAGGTCCTTGCTGGCGCAACGAAGGTGTAGTGTTCCATTTAACGTTTAATTTAGCAAATATAATATGACTTGAATGCATGTACATATATTTAGTGGAAATGCGCAACATATCAAACTTCGTCTACCCCAACACATAAAATTTTCAAGTAGGTTGGAGTTCCCTAGGAGGAAGGCATTAAGCTGGATTGAACACATATTTTCGTGCTTGTTTCCCACATTTGAACCATTAGTTTTTAACATGAGGGCCGTATATACACATATATTGGTATACCATGTGCTTTTTTCTGTTTCCATAAGTGAGCGCCAATTCAGTTTTCAAATCAAGTGTTTCAGTCCTTTCGAGTCGACGCTTGTTAATGATGAGTGCAGTTGCCGGCGGCAGCGAGGAGCAAACCATCAGTTGTGTGATAAGCACTTTATCGTACAGCGACAAAACTAATCTGGCGCCACTTAACTATGCTTTATCATATAGGCTTGCTCCATCCGACAAGGGCACGACGGCCGTGGCCACGAGTCCTCTAACGACCACATCGCTAATTATCGGTTCAAAGTGCACACAATTCATTACAGTTATATGGAGTTGTCGACTTTTTGTCGACAAGAGGAAGGAAAATTTCATTTTGACAATTTCGCTCTTCTCGTTTGCTTATTACCTTATAAGAATATACACGCCCATGAACAACAAGAAAACAGGCGACAGCGGGAAAATGTAGGACAGTTGTGGGTTCATCCTTCCACACTGACGACTTATCTGACTGCTTTGGGTTTGAACTAGAAAGTGGGAAATATTTGAAAAAGTGTCACACTTCCAAGTCGACAACCCAATAATTCCTTCTGCTTTACACATGTAAACAGAAAGTTATATGAGGTACAGTTTCTTCAATAGATTTCTTATTGAAATATGTACTTGAACTTACCGTTCTATTTCTTACGTTGTCTGCACCAGACGATCACGACCAGTCCACAACTTCCTGGAGATAGTGTTTAATTCCTTAACCATATTATTTTTTGCCGCTCTCTGTATTTTTTTTATGGTTCATTTATCGATGCACTATTTTTGATGCACTACCAAATAGAAAGTCAGTTAACCATGCGGGCCCGTTTCAATGGTGCAATCAGTGATAGAGTGATTAGACACACCCTACGTGCGTCAGTCGCAAAATTTATCAGATAAATGGCGGCCACAAAGGCTACCGTTGTCATTTCGACTGCAAACCGCTTATGTCGAAGATGATGTACCGTCTCGCTGCTGTCGTCCTGCTCCTTGCCTTCACAATCACGGAAGCAAAACCATCAAGATTCAACACATGTGGTTTCCCTAACTCCACCGACGTGAACCCCAACACCTACTCATGCAATACTGATGCGCCAATGCAGGTGATAAAAACCCGAATTTTGGACCAGGTCACCAAGAAGCCCGTCTATCCTATAAATCCACAGAAACCGATTATCATCGATTTAACCGCCATAAACCACGGCATTCAGGTATACGATTCGTTTCTTGTCTTGTGAGTTCTAACAAGTACTGATAGTACAACGACAACAAGGCTAATGTGAAGGTTTACTCGTACACCAGCGATTGGCTTACCGGAAACTGCAAATGGGTTGAAATTCCTACTTTCGGTCTTCTTGACCAGATTGATGGTTGTCAGATGGCTCACAATTGTCCCTTGCAACCCGGAAATCTTGATCTTCAGCTCCCGCTTGACCTCTCGAAATACGCTGCCATTATCAATCTGCTTGCATCTAACGTGAGTTAATTTTAATACAAGCACCAATTGTAAGTAAATCAACGTTTTAGACGGCTTACCAGCTGCACATTGAAATGTTCGACTACAACCAGGGATCTAAGCACGAGCAGATTGCTTGCGTGGTTGCTCAAGTGCACTTTATTTAAACGGGATTACTGTTCGTTCGTAAAAGCAGAAAATAAAATGTAATGTTCCGTTAGCGAGCTGTTTGCACTACATTATTTGATTTCTGCACCAAAGGGGAAAAGTAATTTTCCGTGCAACATGGAAGATACGTTTCGAGGAGAATACAGAAACATATAGTGCGTTTCCATCTTGCATTAATTTCAGTATTCGTCTGTCGATGGGCAATAGTCATTTTTGGAAGTTTCACGAGTTTTGAAGAAATAAATGTTAGCAAATCAAATTTCCACGGAATCGTATTCCAGTATCCTTAACGCCTAGATCGACAGTTTGTTGGAACTCTTCTAAAACATCTGGTTGTTTGCAAGGAACATTACTGAGAACAAATTAAATCGAATGTACCGCATCACCGGCTTTGAAGTCTTGATTTAGCATGCGAAGGCACCGAAATTTAAGATCGCGGTTTCACTGACAACCTCTCACTTGTCAGTGGTTTTAGGGATATGGTAAAATGAGAGGTTCAGCGGTACTGAAATATCAGTGACTGTAATTTGAGTCACTGAAATATACCGAGTTGAATTACCGGCACTTAAATTGCCCGGGCTGCTTTGTCTGGGACTGAAACGTCCGGGACTGAAATTTACGGGACTGAAATGTCCGGGACTAAAATGCCGGGACTGAAATGTCCGTTCGCGGGATTATAGTGGATACAATCGGGCTGCATGTTTCCCCACTATTTTCCGTTTCAAGTGCGAAGCGTTTTTGTTCTGTGCAGCTTAACAACAAATTTAACAATATCTAATAAACGCAATGAAGGGAGTTGTCAAAAGTTCATTTCAACTGATTGAAGAAGGCGTACAAATCCTATCCTAAGTAATCTGGAGTTGCAAATGACATATGTGTTTAGTGTTTGTCTAAGCGACTTCGTTTCATCGATGGAACTATGTTATCCTGAGTTCACAAGACCTTTGTAAGATCCGGGACTATCATGTCCTCGGCGAAAACCAATAAGATCTATCGTTAGGCTAAAAAATAGCGGAAGGACATAAACGCTTCTCACCGACACAAAATAAAATTTCACAGCTCGCTCCATTAAGCCGCCAAAGCCAAATCTAAATGCTATACCTCAGTTAGTAGGCACAGCATGGCTGCGCTTTGCATAACTTTTATCACTGAGCCAGAGTTACTGTTCCAAGTCTTTTGCTACGTTGCCGCATGCCTGTTGTGCTGGTGCTCTAAATTGCCGGTAAAAAGTTTACTGAAATCATATTACGCCCCTTTTGTTATACAACGATAATCTGTCTTGACAATGAACTGACATGGTCGAGTGGTGCAGGCGACAAGGTGTCCAGCATCGTGTATCCACTAATAAGATACTTCCTATGTTCCAAAGGGTTTTAAGAGCTCCACAGATCAAACAATCTCATGATTAACATCGATGTACGCCCTGAATTATTTCAGCAGTTGTACCACTGTTTCTATTGCATTTTACTACACTCAAAGAAACCCCTAGATTGTCAGTACATAGTAGTAAATGTTCGTAATGTTTTGAAGGAACAAACAATTTCTGATCACAGAATGATAATATTAATGTCAACCCCTAAACATACGTGCATGTCAACCCATTTTCACTGTCGCCGTCACATTAAAATGGCCGTGCATGCTTTGCATAGCGAGTTCAAAGTATCATTGGTACAAATGTATCGTACACTTAGCGATCACCAGAATGTCGTTGTCAAAAAAGGGGAAGTCGTTGAAAAACTTCTATTTGTTGCTGCGTCAGAATAGGGTGCACGGGGGCATGGATTGATTTTGCACTCAGCGATTCTAAACAGGAAATTGGGAAGGTCATGCGCGACAGCAATGATGATATTGATTACAGAGACCATTTCCCCACGTTTACTTTTGGATACATATTTTATAATGTTAAATAATTTCTTTTATTACTTTCATGACTGTTTAAACAAAGTTCAACTAATTTGTGTGTGTTATCTTTGAGTAACAGGACAATTGAAGAGGCTGAAGAGGAATTACCGCAAGCTCATCAATAATAATGTTGACACAACTTCTATGAATTATTTCATTTCTCAAAATTTTCAGTGAAGTCTGTAGTCTTTGTAATGTTTTCTGCATGTGAAAATAAAAAAAAAACAGGAAAATAAAGAAAAATAAGAAAAAAGAAAACGTATTGTGTACGCTTTAAACTGTACCCAGTTAAGTAGGTATCGTATTCGATGCTGTGTGTCTGAACAGATCAATACAGTCGAGGTTTGTCGTGATACGTTGCATCTCCAAGCGAGGCGCGCAGTATATCTTTTCTTACCTGTATTCTCATTCGGACACCCAATGAGCGTCGCCAGCTCTTATCAGCGCGTCGCTGTGCACTTTATGCAAAGTATAGTCAATGTACAATGATAGATATACCTAGGAAAAATTTTATACTAAGCTGGACGTTCTCCGGACATTGTTGTTGGCCCTCATATAGTTTCATAACTTGGCTTTTAGTAGATATATTTTACAAAGGCTTTCACCAATGCACAGTTTAAATTGTTTTTGTTTCTATTCTTTCGACGCCTTATCAGAACTAGCGATCGTGTCCTGGTATCATTCGCGCTCTCTCTGCGCTCGAACATAAGAAGGAGGAAAGGTGGATGTGATCGCGGAATTATTCATAGACTAACTTCGTGAATTCTAGATGGATTGTTTTAATTCGAAGCGTACTCTTTCAACTATATTCTGTTCTGAACTATACTATATCCCAAACCTCCCTTGTCCATTTACGTTTGACTCCTCAATACAGTACGCTCCAATATTAAACAACAAAGAATGTATAATTTTTTTAGCTGTTAGTCTGGATCCTTTAGTAAAAATGTTAAAACGCTACAAAAACTTGTTGACCGTTTAAATGACTTATATAACAAAGCATACACCGTTTTTAACCGTTTTAATCTAACATTTGTACAACCGCTCTGTAAATCAAAACGTTATTCCAAATGTGGTTAAACTTAGTGTGTGGTGGATCTGCTTATCTATATGTAACTAGTGCCAATTTGCGTTATGTAAAGCAGTGCCTGTGCTTTGTGATAGATGTGACGAGAATCAAAGTTTGTTCGCGACGAAGAGACAGCCCCCAGGGTTTGAAGAGACACTGATCGAACTATTTATCAGGATCGATTGCATCGCTACCACACACACCGCTGCTCAAATGTTAGCCCTGTGGTATGCGTTTTGTAGTCAACGGTAAATAAAGTGAGTTCGAGTGGTCACATCTCTTACTAACTGACTTGCGATTAGTTGATTTTGAGGTTACTTTTAGATATTGTTTGTCTGTCCAAGTTTTGACATTTTTGTAATTTGTATGGCTTAATTCATTTGATATTAAGAAGTGTAGACATTTTACGGTCATGACCCCGGACAACCGGATCCTCAATCTGATTTGCATCTCTTGTAATTCCGAGTTAAAATGCTGGATGAGCTATCATTTGAAACAGTTAATTTTGATTTTAATTAGCGTGATCGTGCAGAATTTGCGATGCAGAATTAGAACTGTGGTGCATCTTAATGACGTGCTTTGATTTTAAAACTTGTCCGACCCAATTGTTAAATCCTTCATTGGAAAGGTAGCATTCACGAAATCCATCAAGGTGCTTTTGGTGCAATACCTCAGCCTATAAAAACGGGGAACTGATTTACAAAACAGCATGCTACCATAGATACTATTTCGGAGTTTGACAATACTTTAGCGTTCCAAAAACCTTTTATCCAAAACCAGGATCGTCACTCTCTCCGTAACGTTTCATTCAAAAAGCGTAAGAGCATTTGACCAGGTGTATTCTATAATATGCGAAAGTGGCGTTGCGTTTTTTCTACATTCTACATTTTGCGATTTTTAAAGTAAAGTTTTATCAATGCTTAAACTGCAAAGATGAGCACGGGTAATCAATACTAAACTCGGTAAATCTCTACAAAACAGGACACTTCGCCAGCGCAAAAAACAAGTCCAAATAAAAGTTATGAGGATGCCCTTTGCGGCAAAGGAGGTTATCAATCAATTTGCGCAATCGAAAGAAGAAGTAATGGCTGATAACGAATGTCATATTCGACGCTCCCTCTGTTGCGAGTGTGGAAGACTGCTTGTTACTAGCATTGTCACCATTGGTTTAACTATTTTTATCACACTACAACAAAATAGTTGCGCTTCCGATTCTGACTGTAAACAACCCTCGCGCATGTTGTGAAGCAAGCGATGCTGTAGTCTAGCGATTGAGAAAAGGCTGACGCTCAACCATCTCACTATTTACTGGCGTGCACGTGTACCCGCTGCGCATTGGGGTTCTGCGTGATTGTCACCTCTCTGTTGCGCAAGAAATCGTTTCCTTACTCGCACTCGACAAGTCGAGACTCTCGCACTTCCATCTTTGTTTCTCACATATTTTCGTTATCCACTTTCACACTTTTCATTTTAGAGCGAAAAATCGGTACCCAGACTGCGTTGCTCACCAGCGTTCGATCTGCCTATCGAGGCAGCTTTTTCAAAGCTTTCGGTTAATATCAACCACTTCTCGAACGTTCGCATATCGTTGCCTGTCTCAAAGTCATCTGCTTCCAGAGGTACTGTAACCCGCTCGCGGCATACTGTATCCTCTTACCACTGGCTGAGACAGAATTTATTTCACTTAGCTTGTGCTAGTGTTATCACGTAGCCCCGACGACGGTTCGTTCGGCTCGCCGTTGCCTAACCGTTTTCGATAATGATTTAGCTCATTTACTGAGAATCGGCCAAATACATTGACCAATTCCGTTGAGGTTAGTTGCGAGATCATCGACGCTTGGAGCTCTGAGCTATCAAAGTTACAGATGCTCACAAACGAAGCTTTTCAAAAATTACTTTTTGACTTGTTTTGCGCTTGGCATGGCGTTCAGCGGCATTACGACCCACCGATCACAGATACGGAAGAAGAGCGCATGGCGAAGGTAAACGGCGAAAGATTTATTTATCGAATTCATGTTATCTCACTTCCAGGTGAAAAAAGTGATTTGCAAGCTGCTTACTGAGATCGATGCTCGTGTTTCCATAATCCGATCAAGCTCGCACAGCTGGAGCCAAGAACTGTACGAAGAATGGACAATGCTTACATGGAACGTTTTATGTATCACTAGCAGACTGCAAAATGTGATGTCTGTGTCAATCCCATCTTCGGAGGACAAGGTCATCTTTGAGCGGCTTAACAGTGCCCTAGTGGACCTGGTCAACTTTGCTAAGTTAGCTCTAAGGTGTCCAGATTCCTGAATTTCGTAATCCCTTTAGGGTGAATCCAGATCCTCCAATAACACCTGGTTTTGAACAAGACTACCACGCGCTCTCTGACTTGATGAACAACACGATGAGCGAACTACATCAGTTGTACAAAGCTATCAAAGAGTGTGCGCTTCTCGGGAAATTTCGCGAAATTTTGCACACATTCATGGAACAGAAGTTGACCCCAGTCATTGACCTATTCAAGGTTGACAGTTATTTACTTTACCTTCTTATGTGATGGTCTTTTTAGAAATTTTGTAACAATAATTCTGTGCATTTGTGGAGCCGTGTAAGAGCTGCACAAGTACAGCGTATGCAAGATTTTCAGTCCATGCCAGATGAACCTGTAACTACGTTAGTAGCTTTCTACAGTCATATGATGTACACTCTGGCAATTCTGGCTGCTCGTTTACAGGTGAGGGCGTAAAATTTTAACCTTTCCTCGTAATACCTAGATATCATTTCTCTAGACCAATGTTTTCGGTAGAAGTATTTATAGTGTGGAAAAACTAGTTTAAAATAATCCAGAATATTTAGGGATTTCGATACGAGATGTTTCTGAAGGACAAACTCTACAACTGTTCAGATCTGGTGGAGCAGATCTCCATGAATGTATTCTCTGCACTTGAATTGCTTATGGCCGATTGTGTTTTGGCTACTGAACCGTCAACGAACGCCATTTTGGTAACAAACAATCTGTTCTCTGTCAATTGCGGTGCCCTTGCGCGCGGGGTCGTGTTCAAGCAATTTGACATCCAAGTTATCAGTGAAGAAACAGCAGAACACATCCAGGTAAGAAGGTTAATGTGCAACATATTTCCAGTTGAAGGGAATTTTCTAGTCGGAAATGCGTCGTCAAAAAATGCTTCAACAGCCTTCCCCCATCGGTACTGTTCCTTCTGCGGCTCTGCTAGCGATGAAGCCGACATCGGGAACAAAACGCGGAAATTCAGTGAACCAGACAGGTCAGATTTCGCTCTCCCCGTTTGCGCACAATTGCAAGAAACGGAGGGGCTCATTTTTTAACTGTTTCAGATAGTTCAGGTAACACCGCACACAAGAAGTCCGATGTGAACAGCAAGGAAATTGTCACTATTTATCCGGTTTATAACAGCAAGAACAAGTACTGGGCCGCAACTTATCCTCATTTACTTTGTACTACACGCCAGAAAGGGAGGCATTCCGTCAACAATTCATTTCAGGTTAGCCACTTATCTAACATTGTGTTATGCGGGTTAATCTTAAGATATATGAATTATGAAAATTAATTAAGACGGTATTTATACAAACGTAAAAGTCATAATTTACTTACAATATCACAATTATTAGAATTGAAAAATCAATAAGAAACTCAAAAAATTGAAAACAAAA
>KN172139.1:299870-326671 GCA_000757755.1 Steinernema glaseri
ACTTTGAGAGTAGTATGCCCGCCCGTTGCTAGGCTTCCTGTGCTTGAAAAAGTACTTCGATCAATATATTTGAAAACATTGTTTGATGTGGAAGCAGCATTTTTGCAGGTTAATGTTATCGAACTGTACTGCACAAGTGCAGAAGCTGTGTAGCGTAGCTGGCGGTCAAAACTAAGCTACGTGGGAAAACAGTCGGTACGCCCTGTGGTTTTTGGCACTATTTAGGCGTCGAGATTCATGTTGAGGCTGATAGTTTCCATATCTCATCGCCTGACCACTGGAAATCCCAGCTATGATATGTTCTCTTGCAGAGGCTCGCGGGATCTTGCGTTGACGTCCATGCGGCTGTACGTACTACTTCTTCTGCATGGTACGATAAATCATTTCTTTCGTAATTAAGTTGTTTAGGCATCATATGCGTTGCGCAGAAGCCGTGCCAACTACAAAAGGTTGCCGGTCCCGCTGATAACTACGTTTGTGTATGTAACGCCACTTATTGCGATGAGTTTCCACAACTACGCAAATTAGAGCCTGGAGAAGCTGCCATCTACAGTAGTTCTCAAAAAGGACAACGATTCAATCTACAGTTTTCAAATTTTGGAAACAAAGTTTCTAATTGTAAGTCAATGCTGCACTTCCTATGCGGATTATTGGATTGTCGCATATGAAACGAGACCTGATTCCGCACTTTTATATTTTCGCAATGTTCACGGATGGAGGAGAACTTATATTCCAATAGCTATTCCAATGGTCTTTTCTCCCTAACGCATGCTGTTACCTCTTGATTGTGTACCTATTACTTTCAACTGTTTTAGTTTTAATTTACCCCTTGATCATTACGTATAAAATTTGCAGCAACTACAATATCTGTGAAAGTAAACGCTCAGGACACATACCAGACAATGATTGGCTTTGGAGCTGCGTTTACGGATTCAGCTGGATTCAACTTGAACACACTCACACCGGATGCCCAAAAATTGTTGTTGGAGTCTTATTTCAGCGATAAAGGTTCGTAGCATTTTTTTAATTTAGATATTCCGGTTATTATTAGGGCTTGAGTATAGCACTGGTCGGGTTCCCATTGCTAGCTGCGACTTTTCTTTGAAGGAGTATTCTTACCTGGACACTCCCAACGATTTTGAACTTAACACGTTTAGCTTGACGAGCGAAGACTTTGATTATAAGGTAAGAAAATTTAATATATGTTTGGTGATATATTTGTAGATTCCGTTCATTAAACAAGCTCAGAAGATGGCGCCGGATGGTCTTAATCTTTTTGCCAGTTCCTGGTCAGCTCCCGGTTGGATGAAAACGAATGGTAAAATGGTCGGAGGGGCCCCACTGAAAGGAGAACTGGACGGAAAATATTATACCACATGGGCGCAATACTTGATTAGGTAAAAATTGCTTTTACATTACTTACTCTACAATCGTCACATTAGATTCTTGGAAGAGTATCGCAAAAGTGGAATTAACTTCTGGGGCATGACTGTGCAAAATGAGCCAAGTTCTGGATTAGACCCGGACTATGCGTGGCAGACAATGTATTTAAGTGCAGAAATGGAACGTGATTTCGTTAAACAGATTCTTGGCCCAATGCTCAGAAATTCTTCAGCTGGAAAAGATATAACGCTTATGTGCATGGATGACCAGAGATTCTTGCTTCCAACATGGGCCGATACCGTATGACTACTCATTTTACAAGATTGTTTGTACGTAGTTTTTCTAAGGTATTCGCTGATCCTGATGCATCACAGTATATTGCTGGTGTAGCTGTGCATTGGTACGAGGACTACATTACTCCATCACATAATTTGCTCTGGACTCATGAACGACATCCAGACAAATTTATACTTGCTACTGAGGTAAATTCGCACCTTTTTAATATATTGAGAGCTGGACGGGTTCCTAGCATTCCTAATCAATTTTATTGAATTGTACACCGCCGTGCATACAGCTGACTATATTTAGGCCTGTAACGGATACTTGCCGTTAATGCACGGCCCTATATTGGGTGACTGGTCCCGAGCAGATGCATACGCGCATGACATTATACAGGTGATTCATTGATTAATTTGTTATTGCACTCAAATTGCACACGATTTTAGGACTTAAACAACTATGTAGCTGGTTGGACGGACTGGAATCTTTGTCTTGATATGGAAGGAGGACCAAATTTTGCCAAAAATTTCGTTGACGCCCCAATCTTAGTCAACGCAGAGAAGGGCGAATTCTACAAGCAGCCGATGTTCTACATTATGGGACATTTTAGGTAACGGTTTTTGTCGGTTATGGTGGAAGAGCGGTGGTGGTTATGGTGGTCATTTTCTGATTACTTCAAGAGACGCAAAGTGCAAACATATAGGATTTCCAACTGCTGATTTCGTGTGTTTTAGCAAATTTATAAAACCTCACTCTGCTCGCATCGGTCTCAACATCGATCCAAATGCAAAGCTGCTAGAGGGAGTTGCCGTCTCTACCATGAAAAATCAACGTGTACTGGTAGTTAACAATCGCGATTCCGATGTTACGTATCGCTTGAAAATCGAAGATGCTGCGAATGTGGGAAAATTTCTATACGTTGATGTTGAACCGCATTCGATCCACTCGATAATATGGAATAAAGAACAATGACTGTAAATCTACATAACGTTAATAAACTTTTCGTTTCCCAAACAATAGGTTCGGTTACCATAGTGATTCTGCCCTGACGCTTTTCCTCCCTCGTGTCTCTTATCGGTACTCCTTGAGCGTGCGAGTGGAAAGGTAACCACTTCTATACCTGTGTAGCAAGCGGCATGGCTGCATTCAACTGTTCGCATCGGTACTACATTCTTCATTGATAACCCCTTCTTATCTAAAAACATATTTTGCGAAGCAAGCATATTTATCATGTTTTCTTTCTGTACGTATGAGCCGGCTACACACACGTTCATTAGAGTCGTTATATCTACGTAGGGTTGCATGTTCCTATCATATTGGAGAAGAATGTTAGGAACGAAACTGAGCGCTGCGCTTCGAATGCTTTTTGTGTGCAGGTAAAGGGGCTGCCACTAACGCAAGATTTTCTGTTTCCGGAGAACTCCATTTGTTTTTGACGTGATGCGTGTGGAGTAATAATGCAATAATAGGGATTCAGCATTCAGCTGTAGACGCATCTATGTATCTTTTGCTTTCGTTGGACTTTTCAATTCTAATTCACTAAGGTAATGTCATCTTGAGCATTCATTAACCGGATTGTGTGTTATGTCCGAATGTCAACATTTCTTCTATGAAAGATAAGTGGAAAAAGCAAGTAGAAAATTATACTATAATAAGTAATGAGGCGATGCATATGAATTGAAAACTGCTAATATTAATGATGTTCGCGAGTGAGATATTATGTTTTGCTCAAAAAAGGCACCCAGAGGACGCGGGATGTACCCTGTCAACTGTATAATCGAGAACTGATCAGTCCAAAAAAGATATTAAAATGGGTCAGCGAAAATAGCAAAAATTGCGAAAATATGTATTCGTTTTGAACATACATATCCAATAGTACTAACATGACTTGCGTCTTCTTGACATTTTTCATATTCGAGTCACAAGGAACCGACTATGACTCATTCATCGATCGACAAACGGTCAACACATTGCGCGCTCACGTTTGTTTGTGCTCTTCGCCGAAATTGAGGGGACCTGTCGCATGGTTCGCAGTTTGCTGTGCATTGCACTGCTGTACTCCTGTCGACGTTATGCGAAACGCTTGACTGCGACGCCCGTGCGAGTTTGCGGTCTGTTCCCGATTACCGTCGCCGATAGATTGAACTGACTGATAGCGCTGGCCCATAGCAAACAAAGTAGAGAAGCTCGCGACAATCGATCCTTTTCCGCACCCCGTAGAATAAATATATCACGTTCCAGAATACATAGCACACGTATTACTCACATCGATATGTCCGGACCACCGCCTTACCAACAACAGCCTTACCCTCAAGTAAGTTACCTTCCGCTAATTTGAATCTCAATTCGATGCAGCAATACCCCGCACAACCTGGCTACGGGTATCCCCCTCAACAGCCACAGTACGGCTATGGTCAACCGCAGCCAAACTATGGAGGAGGATACAATTACCCGCCTCAACAGCCACAAGTTGTGTAAGCTTTTTTGAGACTTAATACTATTTCTTACTGTTTCTCTTTAAGTATGGTTGAACGCGAGAACCGAAATACCAGTAGTAACAACTGCTGTCTATGGGCTTTACTCGCTTGTTGTTGCGGATGTTGCTTGGCCGATTGCTGTGACTAATGAAGCGAAAACGTAGTAAACGCAATATTCCACGTTGGCTTTCATTGCGATTACCGTGAAATACATCATTAATTATAATAACACCACCTGTTAATTGCAACAGACCTTTTACCAGATTTATGTGTACTGTAATAAATTCGACATGTGAAGCGTAACATCAATATAATCAATGAAGTTACATGTACATACCAGACAACACCTTTCTTTACATTCAATACCTACATGCACAATTAAAAACGTTATTTTTCTTAACCGGTTTTCATGCTATATTCATGTCTGATATTGTGAGTGATGTCGAAATCATGTGCTGTGTACAAGAAAATCGGAAAGCAAAATGTAGAACACTGGTATTAATAGTTAAACCTCTTGTATCCTGTCAATCACACTTTAAAAAACTAGTTTCTTTGAAAGGTTTTTGCTATTACCAGTTTCTCTTTCTCAGTCGCCCTCGGCGCCTCTTTAGTTGCCCATTTTTCGTCATTGACCGCTTGTGACGTAGCTCATTTCCCATGTACTACATCAGCGACATTTCTTAGACCGGCTGACCGCTTGGTTACGGATATAGGATTTACTCTTAATTGTCATTCAGTTTATGAAAGCTCCTCGTTTTGTTATTGCAGTAGTTGCAAAAATTGCAACAGTGAGAGAAAAATACAGTATACAGCGGTGAAAAACAATTCTCTCGAACGAATTTTCTGCAAATTTCTGCGGCATAAGGCCCATTAATAGTTTATTATCTGATCACATTTGTTTAACATCGTGTAGAGTTGTCATATGCATTGTAATATCAATCTCATATTGAGCATCGTAATCAGCAAAACTCGCGTTTTGTTTGCGGCAACATTCCGCCTACCTTCCGAAGGTCCAATGTCGGCAGCTCGGATAAGTGACATCTCGTGGTTGAAAGAGCACCTTGCTTTCCTTCTCTTCGTAATGTTCCTCTGTGCAATGAAATATGGTTTATTGGTTAAAAAAGTAGTTAGTTAAACATTACTGCTGCAAAAGCACATCTAGTGAAAATGTTGCCCAGAATCGCGCATCCTAACAAATAGAAGTGGAAACGTACGCGCTGAATCATTGCGCAGCGGCAAAGGCAACGGCGGGCGCTCTTGCATCTGTCTCGCATGCTGTCCAATACAGTCGCGAAATCGCGAGAGGTGGGCATCAAACGAATGCATATTGTAGTTTTATGGGAAATGGTGAACGCGAAAGTGCGCTGGAATCTTCTTTAGCGATCATAATCTTGAGAGCATCTTTTCAGGACTGGAAATTCGTGCAGTCTGTTCACAATTCATAGAGAATGACTTATTTTACGTACAGCTGATGTTTGAGTCATTCTGTACAATATTGTCACTGGCGCTGCGGCACCGCACTGTAACAGCTAACCAGGACGCCGGGGAGAGCATTGTTATGTGCGCGTTAGTGACAGGTGTTGTGCGACGCATTTGGGAATGTTCGCCTTTTATGATCATTTATGCGATAACACAAATCGTTCTCTTCTCTCTCGCTGGCTGTTTCCTAGCGAGCATCTAGCAGTCACTCGATCAATTTATCACTACAGTGCGATAGTGAATACATCGGTAGCGTGTTGCCATTGCAACTATTATGATTCTCTACATCTGAAGCATTGTTATACGTATATATTATTTTTATATTTGCTACAAGCGCTATATACGTTATCAGTCATATATTTCTCTCTGTGATCTATTGTAGTTCATTAATTTCAGATGGGGGAGGGGACTTTGCGGCCCCGAGGTCGCCTAACACCTACAATGAGCGTCGATGCATTTCACACCTCATTCCTCCATATTGGAGATGTGATTTCACTGTACGCTCTAGACAGTCAGAATGGAGAACACGTTGGATTCTTATCTACACTAGGGTTGGTTATTATAAATATTTGTATATTTTGACCACTGAAGTGAAAGTGCGTATAAAAATAGAAATACGCACAATATGAACACTGTTCCAGTAGCGATATGAGAAAATTTTGTAATGTGGATGTCATTATTTGATTAATGTCATGCAGCAATAAAACTTTGTCTTCATTCATTTAAGTTGAGCCCTCATATTCTATCACATGCATTTAAGTGTAACATTTTCAGCCTTGTGGACGATCGTGTCCTCGTAGAGATCAACGACGGTTCTCCCGACAAACCTCCTAAGAAATTCCGCGACTGTCTGTTTCGCATTACGTCAGTTAACCGTTATGCGGCCCAGAAGCAATACTGGGCCGAGCAGAAGAAATTTCAAGTGGGAGAATCCACTTTCGACGATGAAATGCTTAGCAAGTTGCGAGTTGCCGCTGAAAAGGAAAAAGAGCAGAACGAATTAGAGTATCGAAAAATGCTTGGCTGCGAGGTCAAGTATGGGACAACTGTTCAGGTTAGATACGAAAGATTCAATGATGACCGGTTGAACCTTTACTGGTGTTGAATGATGTTAGCGATGTAGCGCAGAATTCTAGTGCCCCTCTTTTATTTTATACTCAGAAAGTTTCAAGCAGCCTACTAGATCACACACAATACATATTGCTTTCAGCTGTTGCACGTCAAATCCGACAAATATTTAACAATGCAGAAGAATTCGCCTGCAAAGTTGGAACGAAATGCGATGAAGGTGTACTTAGATCGAGCTGGTAACGAAGGTTCATGGTTCATGGTTGAACCCGTATATAAGCACTCGTTTATTGGAGACAATGTTAGTTTTCCTTCCACTTTCGCAGTAATTGTTTATTAGGTTACTGCTGGCGATCGTATAAGTCTTGTACCATATACAAATGGAAATAACACCGGACATAACAAACAACAACTTCATCTATCACGTATGGCTCTTCCAGACCACATGTCTGCTTGTGAAGTGAACTGCTTAAACGAGTTAACGGAATGGCAAGTGTACATGTTTTTGCAATTCGATGAAAATCAGCCTAATATTGTGAAATCGGTATACATCTATTATAGAGGGACAGCCGTAGATTGTGTGTTTAGGGAGATGTTGTTCGATTGTTTCACGCTGACCAGCAGACGTTTCTTACCCTGGATACTACGCCAAAAGATCAGAAAGAAGTTGTGTTTCTACGTATGACAAATCGACCCTCTGCTGCTGATGCCACATCATCCAGAGCTTTATGGGAAGTCCAGGTAGGAAAATCGATTCTTAACACCAGTTCTAGAACGTTAAAGTTTACCACAAAAGTTGTTGAGCATTTCTCTTTTGTTTTTTCAGCAAATATCTGCATTATGCTTCATCTCTGTTTTTCCCTACTTATTTCTCCAATATTTTCACAATAAAAAAACGACACGTTTGTCTTCAATGCCTTTAGGTGGTACAAAAAGAGGCTTACCGTGGAGGAGCAGCGAGTTGGCGAGAATTCTACAGATTTAAACATTTGGCGACGGACAAATATCTCACTGTGGTTCCTATTGCTCATCTAAACAGTCACTTGAGAGAAGGTCGACGACCAAGCCTTGTTTCGGCGAAGTATGTTCTTAAATTAAAACATCTTGCACGTGCGTGTTTACTCTAGGGCTATTGAAGAAGTGGTAAGCTCGAATACACTCCATCTACCTGGCAGTAGACAAATTCAAGGTAACAATTGATGACAGTACCCATATTCATTTATGATATACTTAGACGAACCAAAATATATTGTATTTCCAACGGACTCACCTGAGCCAGCTAACGAAGACTCGCTACTATTTGAGTTGGATCCCTGCACACTTACGAAGGTGGATACTGACCGCAGTTTTCCTTGATAGCATAATTTCAGAGGGAGTCTCGCATTCCTATTAAGTCGTACGTTCGACTTCGCCATGTGCTAACCGAGACTTGGGTTCACACTACTGATCCGACTGTCAAATCGAACTTGTACCATTCCAGGTATTGTACCTGACCGCAATGTATTGCACAAAAATAATGGCATTGTAGTAAAATCGAAAAAGGATGGGTCAAAGTAGGCTGCGAAAGTCTAAAAATCGACAAGGAGACATTTGCTTTGCTTCCTGTCTCTCCGACAGAAGTGCGTGACCTTGATTTCGCAAATGACGCATGCAAAGCTTTGCAAACGTTTATCATGCTTATTAAGAGCGGAAAAGCAATTGGAAAAGAGCCTTTAAAGTAAGTATACATTTAAGTCTAGTATTTATCCTGGTGAGTTTTTCAGTTCCACAGTTCAACTGCTGACTGACTGCATTTATTTTGTAACGAACACGACCAATCACATGGTAGATCCCTTGAAAATTGTAGACTTCTGTCCGAAAAGGGATAGACAGAAGTTGCTCAGGGAGCAAGAAGTACTGGCGCAGGTAAAACACTCTTCAATACTTGATTCCTTTTAATTCTACATTGTCGGTATTCAAAAATTTTTTTGCAAGTATCGTAATAGAGTGACACGCATAATAGCAATCATCGTGTATTGCATTCGTTTTGCTGAAATGTTGATTACAGATATTTGATCTTCTGAAAGCCCCATTCTTACCTCGCCAGGGTGAAACAGAAGTTGCCCCACTCCTTTCTTCTCCACAAGAACTAACAGAACGAAACGAAGTTTTTAAGAGGATGTTCCAGCTTTCATATTCGCTATTAAAATACGCTCAAGTTGGTTATAGAAAAAATCAGGTGCATAAGACTATTTGGTCATCCTTTGTTTAAGCAATATGTGTTTTAGGAATTTTTGGCCGAAAAGTTTACGCAAATACAAGAGCAGATTGGGTATGACCTTTTAGCGGAAGACACGATGACAGCTGTACTCCATAACAACCCAAAACTATTGGAGAAGTACGTAAAAACTCCACATGTGGAACGGTTCGTTGAACTGGTAAGAAATAACCGATCGGGAAAGTGAGTCTGAAACGGTTTATTACTCACACTAAATGCCTATTTAGGTTTTTGGACTATCTGGCCGATCTTTGTGTTTGCCGTGGTGAAGCAAACAAAAAAATTCAGGAACTAATCTGCACTAATGTTCTCAGCGAGAAAAATAGGGACATATTTATGGAGACCAGCAGAAGGGAAATAAAAAACAAAAGGGTAAACGACACGAATCTGACTACCATAGGAGCAGATGTAAGCGAACTCCAGGCATCAGATATCGTAATGTATAGATTTTAGAAGAAATATGAAATATTCGTTTGCTGGTCCGACCTCTACTGCAAATCTCTCCTCACTTGCGTTTCAAATGCTCACATCAGCGAAGATGATCATCAAATGCTGGATTACTATAGGCATCAGCTTGGATTATTAGCTCAAATGTGCCAAGAGCAACAATACCTGGCAATTGATCCACCACCTGAGCGTAAACTGCTAAACATTAGTCAGCAGTTACCAATTGAGCTTGTCCTTCAGTAAGTTCTCGTAGGCTACCTCTTACAATTTGTGTTCTATATGTTACAGATGCATGTCCGATGTGCGTTTGCCCTTTGATCTGCGAGCCTCATTCACACGTCTCATGCTTCACCTTCATGTTGTTCGTGGTTCCCCAGTCAGCGCTGTCAGACATGCCCGTCTCTGGCGCGACATACCTAATACAATTTCCATTGAACACTACTGTAGTCGGGCAGTGGAAGGCTATGTTGATGGATGCCGGGTGAGGACCGGGAGTCACGAATACTTCAAAGGAGTCTTAAAGACAGTGGACAACTATCTCGCACACCTGCGTCAGGAAAACGTTGGTGGAGGAGCGGTACTAAAGGACACAGCAGCCAACTGTGAACAAAACCGTCTTACTTTGGAAATTGTAACATTGGCGCGTGCCCTTGCGCAGTTTGGATTTTACAGTTTTGCTGAGCTCCTAAAGTTGGCTCAAAACCTCTTGGCCATATCCGATAGTAGTCCAAAGAGCTCTTCCAACACAAGCAAGCATGTAGGACAAATGGGTCAAATGATACGACAAATGACGAGAGGAATGCTGAAGTCTTCGACTACGAACAGCGCTACTCCTGTTCCTAAAGTAGCTGAAGCTTTGTCGATCGAAGACACCGCTCTTGCCAAGACAAGCCGAGATGTCAATCTGCAGACGAAACTAATAGTGGTCGAAATATTGCAGTTTATTATGGATGTAAGAAGGGATTATCGAATTACCGTTGCTCTATCTTGGTTCAAAAACAAGTTTCCTTGTAACGAAAATGGAGAACTCGAATATCAACCAGGTTTGTTCGCTTATCTTAGAAGACAAAAATGAGAACGGGAGTGACTGATTGTTATTTTTTTTTAAATTTAGGACTTTATGAGCTTAACCATTTGCAGAAAATTAATCCAGTTCTTTCAAATGTTTCCATAGAAACTGACCTTCTGCTACGCTGCATGCTAAGATGCCGACTAAAAAAATTAATGAAGTGCAATTTAGAGATTAATGAAGACATGATAACGGAACTCTGTGACGTGGTGTTCCAGTCGACAGAAGATGAGCTGAACTTCGATAGCGAAAAAGGACAGCAGCTGCTAAGGATTCTGTTACAAATGACGATGAGCGACTATCCTAAGTTAACAAGCATCGCTCTTAAGGTTCTATTTCGTCATTTTACGCAGTATCAAGAGTTGGTTGACGACATGAAGCAGGTTCAGCTTCTTGTCTCTAACGATGACGTTGAAAACTACCGTCAAGTAGATCGAGATGTGTTTATATTGAAGAATTTAACTGAAAAATCAGAACTTTGGGTGCAAGCCGACAAACATCAGAATTCTCCGCAAGGGTCAATCGACAAAGAGTTAAGCAGAGGTCAAAGTTCGGATAAACTGTTTCGAAGGTGAGTTGCCCATTGTGAGCAAAATTAGCAATATTCAATTCTAGTACTGAGGTAGCTCCTATTCATGTCGAATTTGGTGATAATGAACTGCTATTGTCACAAAGGAGAGACCAAATTCACAATACTATAAAACAGTTGTCCAGTTTTATATCCAAACATTATGGTAGTCAAGCAAAAGAGTGTGAACTACTACTGAAGCAGCTTTTCCTAACTGACGACCGTGATGCTTCCGCGTCCGCTCTTCACGAGTTGTCTGACAGGGCCCCGCTTATTGCTTACCCTCTTATAAAAGACGTAAGTTCACCGAAGGAACTTCTATAGCGATATTACTCTCGTTAAAGATCTTGAGCCGACTGCGTCAGCTTTGTTTTAAAGAGCAGCGCAGCGATGTAATGAACCAGCAACTTCTCCGTAATATGAGAGTTTACGAAGTAGTCCTTGAATTTTTGTCTATTCCTTACGATAAGAAGAACGACACGGAAATGCCAAAGCTAATTACGCACAGTCACGAATTTCTCAGAAGTTTTTGCCGGAACAATCGTGAAAACCAAGCCCGGCTGCATAAATATGTGACCATCGAAAACGACGCAAAAGAGGGATCATTAGCCGTCGAAACGGTGAAAGCACATATCATCGAATATAACAAAACAAGAACTGTTTAGGTCGAAGAGGTAGCGACACTTGTGGCAATATTCCGAAACAACAGAGAACTCTCTGAGAACGTTGCTGAAGATCTTATATCGCACGTCGTTAGTTTGATTGAACACAAATCAAGAAATTCCATTTTCTTGGAATTCTTACAAGTTCTTGTATCCTACGACGACAGAGGGATTGAACCAGCGCAAGAAAAAGTTGCAGATGAGGTGAGTACAATATCGTTGCTAAACGGATCTATTCACAACTATTAGATTTGCTCTGCTTCTGATGAGGTACGTCAATTTTATACGGACAGCGCGAGTTTTGAGCAGCTGATGGAGATGATGAAAACCGCTCCAGAGTACTTGGAAGCACCACATCCTCTCCGCTACCATATAGAACTGGTCAAACTTATGGCTATGTGTACTAGAGGAAAGAACGAATCAACCGAGCTGAAGTGTGCGTCCCATCTTCCAATGGATCACATTGTTCGTGTGATCTCTGCTCCACAATGTGTCATTGACGTCAAGTCAGTTTACCTTCAGTTCATGCTCCACTGCTATATTGATACTGACGTGGAAATGAAGGATGCTTACAATGCTGAATACATTGAATCAATTTTGGATAACATGCTTCATGATATAAACCAGGTAATTGCGGAAGTGTTAATCAAACTAACTAATTGGTTGGAAGCTTGTGGAATCGCTGAAATGTGCATCTAGAGGACATGCCAACTCAAAACATGCAGCTCTGGAACGATACATTTGTCATACCGTAACCGAAGTTCTTGTAAAATTCTTCGAAAGCGACCAGCCAATGTTTGATATCCAGGCTAGTGGAGTATAGAGTATGTGTGTGATGCATCATTTACTATTTAGAAACATCAGCGAAAATTTATTGAAGTTGTTCAGTGCATGAGCACCTTGCAAAATGGGGAACTTAAGAAGAATAGCAACACGTCCAAGAATTGGTACCGTGTTGCCGAATGCGTCAAACGTCTCAGCAAATGCGGTATATGTTACTCATATTAAAAAAGTTGAAAATCAGAAGAAAATGATGAAAGCCAGGCTAAAACAAAGTTTTTTTTGCAGCAGTCGACAGTCGGATTTTTTTCTTCTTTGAGAAAAACAGAGATTTTAAACAGTCGCATCGGGAGATGAATTACCATATATTTCAGCGGAGGAGAACAACATAATGTTGCCCGCAAACGTGTCCATGCCACCTGTCTCAACTACAACAACGGCAAAACAAAGATGGCAAAGTGCAGCTCATTCAGCAAGATTCATCTCTGTAAGTTTTACTGAAAAGTGTTATAATGTAATCATTCTAAATAATAGAGAAATCAGAACCTTGCCGTAAGGACAAGTCGTTTGCAATCCATGGCTAGCTATGCTTCGACGGCAAATGACAACTACACAAATGTCGTCGGAATGTATCAGGTGTGTGTGGTGTGCCCATTAGGGAGGCACATAGTCAGTGTAACGAATATCGGACATTTGAATTTCAGAGCATGGTATCTGATTTTCGAAATTTCCTTTTGCCATTGCAAGCAGCGGAGGGATCAGTTTTGGTCGACGTTCTGCACTTTCCTGAGCGCCTGTTTCCGTTAGGTTCTGACCTAAGAAAGCAATGCGAAGATGGTGGTGTGGTTGCCAAGTAATATTGTACTGACCCAACATAGTTTCACTGATCGTTTAGACTTATACAACATTGTAAATTGTTGCTTGAAAAAAAACAAGAGAGCCTCTGCGTACGAGTGTTGCAGACCTTGTGCAAGATGGCAACGAGTGCTCAACACAGCTTCAATGAGCAGGTAAGATCATAATCCTGAGCTGTGCAAAAGCCTATGATTGACTTATATTTTCAATAACGAAAAAATCGTCCACTAATAAGCAATAATTTAGATTGAATCTGAGTTTTATTCCATATCCTGCGAGACGGTATGGTTTGAGTGTGTAGCTTAACTGTGTGGGCTTCTTGTACAGTTTCTCATTTAGAATTTGCTACACAATGTGATATCGCTTTAAGTACCTTCACTATTTCACTTCAAATGCTCTTTTAGGGTCGAAATGTTCGCCGAATGCTTCTGCAACGGTATTTTGGGAGTGAATCTGTGCAGTCCTCATCGTTAAAATTAGTGGGGAGTATCGTCACTGACACATCGACACATAAGAAGGACAGTGGTAAGTGATATGCTTGGATACTGTGCAATCTACTACATGGACATCCTATACATATCTTTACAAAAGATTGTTAGATATTGTGTACTGTGTATCCTAGACGATATCATATTTGACGCTGAACTCAAACCTCTGAAGAAAATGAAACTGTACGACGTCCAGTGCAAACTCAACAAGGCAGGTGCGGCGGATTTAGTAATAGATCTCATCGTAATGGATCCTTCACATGATGTCTTCCTAAAAGCCTGTCAATTAGCTAAAGCTATCCTTTACGAAGGCAATTCTGAGGCATGTTAATATCATTTATATCATTGTTAATATCACAAAAATCATCATTTACAGGTTCAAATGTCCTTCTACCATCGCTTGAAAAAAAAGAACATTGCGGAACCTTTCTTCAAGACGATTATATTAAAACTCCAAACGGGTCAGAACCGGCTTAAGAGTGAAATGATGTCCTGTGGTAACATACGAAATAAAGGAAGTAAGTTACGCTATTTTACGGCATTTGAATTACGTCACACTAACCGTAACTAACATTTAGCTCTTTGGTCGTCGTACACCCGACGCTGTATGTTTATTAACATTTAATTTCCTACGCTTTTTACACTGTCCGCTTGTACTGTAATTGTTCGTCTATGTGGTGCATCCCCCCAGAGTTCAATGATGTTCTGTATTCTCTACTTGCTTGCTTATGTTGGCCACCAAGTTGTTGGCGGGCACCACAACGGTTTCACTATTGCAGCTTCTGCATTGATGACTCCTCAACCAGACACCACTGAGCAAAATCACGTTTACGACACGACTTCAGGGGCCCGTCAAGGCTCGTTTTCCGAGTTGTCCGGTCTTCACGTGCACACTGGCTTGGAGTACCCGGTTGTTACCAGCGTATCGCACTCGCATGACAGCGAAAGTTACCGGGAAATCGATGAAAGGTATAATCCTTTCAGATGAAGTACCCCTCTTCGATAAATGGAGTTCCAGACAATCGCAACAACTCAATCCAGAGGTGGCAATTGTGGAGCCAATATTGAGATTCATGCAACTTCTTTGCGAAAACCATAACGCAATGTTGCAGGTTAGAGATTACAGTTAAATTGACTTGTGAAAATATGCAGTGCTAACAATTTTCAGAACTTCCTAAGAAATCAAGGCGGACGGACAAATTATAATCTTGTTGCCGAAACTCTTATGTTCCTAGATACAGTTTGTGGCAGCACAAAAGGAAGTCTTGGGGTTTTCCGAGAAATCGGAGAACATAATTTTACACTTATTACGCAGACTCTCAATACACTTACTGAGTTTTGTCAAGGCCCTTGTCACGAAAACCAAAACACTATGGCAATGCATGAATCGAACGGCCTCGACATTATCATCTCTCTTGTACTGAACGACATCAAACCACTTGCGGACGACCACATGGATTTAGCGTTAGAAATTAAGAGTGATGCCTCCAAGCTGCTTCTCGCCGTAATGGAGTCGCGGCATGACAGCGAAAATGCCGAACGTGTCTTGGAAACAATGATGCATATGTCCGGCGGTCCTATGCAGTTGGTGAAAGCTATTGGGCAAGCGTTTGACATGACGTCGTCCGATAATTTTGCAGTGACAAAAGTCAAGCAAGCTTTACTGGCACATCACGTATGTCATTGTATCGCTGACTATCAGCAACGTTAACTTTAGCAGGAAAACATTGGTTCGGCAAATCGCACTGTCATCCCGGAAATTTCCATATACCCAAGTGAAAATGAGGTGAAACGGGCCACTTACCCTCAAATACAGAATCTTGTGGATCCCAAAGAAGTAGGCCACAACATTTACATCCTGGCTCATCAGCTGGCACGACATAATGAACAACTGGCTACGTATCTGGACCCGGCAAATCACAAGGATGCGATAACAAAAGCGGCATTGACGTTTTACAGGCAGCATACAGCACAAGTTGAGGTTAGGAAAAATTGTTCCCGGTTTCTTAGTTGTGGCCAGAGTTGTCACTGACCCGAAAATTTTGGGTGACCCGACCCGTGACCCGAACCTTCGGGTGAACGGACCCAATGACCCGACCCGATCCGAGGACCCGAACACTGACCCGAGATCTCTTTGGCTTTTGTGAAGCAGAGTGGCTTTTGCAGAGCAGATTTTTTTAATGGTACATTTTTTTAGATTGTTCGTAGTGATCGCACAATAGAGCGTGTCGTTTTCCCAATTCATACGATTTGCGCATATCTGACACCGGAAACTCGTCAGAACATTTACATGAATACTGAGAGAGACGCTCAAGGTTCAAAGGTCACAGAGTTCTTCGATCAATGGACTGATCTGTACGAGGAAATGAAATGGCAGAGGAAGTTGCAAGGTATGTTAGCTTAGTTTCTGTTCGCGTAGAGAACATTATTTAAAGCTTTGTTTTTAAAGGAATAAACTGCTTCACCCAGTAAATCAGGTACAATTAAATTATAGCATGTTTTTGTATGGATGCACTTTTCGTCTGTTGTGGTAGTAGTGCTTGTTTGATAATCGTTTGGATGATATGAGCATATCACTCGTTCTTTCAGATCGAACACTTCTGAGTAATTGCACGAAACGCCTTAGACTCTGGGGCCGCCTTGCATTCTTCTTTGCTATATTGGTCAACTCCGTTATAGCCGTCTTTTATCCTTTTTCAAGTAGCTTTAATTCCGGTAACAAAAGTAAAGGATACAAGGGATATGGTTGACATTTTAGATGTCTTTTCGGTTACCAATCCATTCATCTACCTCTCTTCACTTGCATCGTTTTTCTTTTTATACACAACATGGGACGAAAAGTAAGTGTCATAAAAATGAATGTTTTGAAATAACATTTTCTGTGTTGCAGATCTTCACTGGGAGGAAGCAAAGGGACTTATGTCGCTGTTTTTGCTGTTATGATGAACACAACAATGTTGTTTATAACATTGTTTGGTGTTGTACTAACCCTTTATTTAATTGGCTTTCTTCAGGTAATTCCAAAACTCATATCACTGAAGTAAGTAAAACGTTCAGCTGGTCAACAAATTGATACATGTGGGCAGTTATATCGGAAACCGCGGACTAATTGATAGATCATGGGAAGATCGTCTGACAGATCAAGCAGTTTGGTACCACCTTGTCTATTTATTAATCTGCGTTGTCGGTTTATTTGGTCATCCTCTATTTTATTCATTACTCGTAGGTTTCTACGGTTTCTACGCTGTAGAAAATTTCATTTTCAGCTCTTCGATATTGTTGCAAGCGAAGAAACTCTGCGAAACGTCATACGCTCTGTCACACGAAACTGGCAGTCTATCATCCTTACTGGCCTTCTCGCCTTGATTCTCGTTTTCCACTTCTCAATCATTGGATATCTGTTCTTCCAGCGTGACTTCCGGATGTCCATTGACAAGTTTGATGAAGATGAAATGCCAACAATATTTTCCTCGGCCAATCAAAAAGAGGAACGCTCCTGTGATCGGGAGCTTCGCTCGTCAGTCATCTCTGAACTGATCAAGAGTTCAAATACTGAAAGCGAACCGGACAATGAACAAGTCGTCATGTCTTGTCAGACATTATGGATGTGCATTATAACAACATTGAATTGGGGCTTAAGGAATGGAGGCGGCATTGGAGATGTGTTGAGACAAGTCAGTCCTGGAGTAGGTTTTAATATAATTGAAAAATAATCCGTCGAATCTTTCAGGAGGACATGTTCATGTGGCGTATTGTGTACGATATGTCATTCTTCATTGTTCTTATAATCATCGTTCTTAATCTCATTTTTGGTGTAATTATTGATACTTTTGGAGATCTGAGGACAGAGAAAAACGAGAAGGAAGATGTTTTGAAGAATACGTGCTTCATTTGTGGTCTAGAAAGAGGAAGATTTGACAATAAGACTGTTTCGTTTGAGGAACACCGAGAAAACGAGCACAATTTGTGGCATTACCTATATTTTATTGTCTGGCTGCAGATTAAGGACGAGACAGAGTTCACTGGTCCCGAAAGTTACGTCTCTGCATGCATAAAGGTAGCTACCCCTACTTCTTTTAAATTTTTATCCACAAAGTAGGAAAGGAATCGCGACTGGTTCCCTCGAATGCAAGCAATTTCTCTCTCAGAAGAGGAGACCGAGACTGAACAACCAGAAATCAGCGACTTACGCGAACAGATGCGCACTATTCAAAACACTGTGAAAGACCTCGCGAAGAAGATGGACGATTTGACTCAGGTACGATTTTTCGAAAGTTTCGCGAATTTTTACTTATGCTTTATCAAACTACTAAATAAAGGAGGACAGCCGTATAGTGTCCGTCCGTTCAGAATACGTACTAGAAAAATCTCAGGCGCAAACATGATCAGAAATTTGTCTCAAAATTATCCTGATTTTTCACATTCTTACTGTGAATGTATATTTTACCGTTATTCAAATGAACGTAGCAGGGTAATTGAATGTGCCTGTTCTCTTTATATCATATTTTAGAACCTTTCTGAACAAAGATCGTCGTACTTCCGCCGCGTTCCAAGCCGTCAACATCTATCTTCGCGGTAGAGACAGCTTTCAGTCATATTTTCTTTTTTGAACCGGGTATACCGCAAGCGAGTATCTCTTCTTCATCTATTACTCTCTACTGCGACAACGCTCATCATTGGAACTATTTCTTGTTACCCATGCTATTTAGGTTTGATTAAATGTTTATTTAAAAAAACATGTATGAAAATTAATAAACAACATTTAATGTTATTGTTTTTATATCCTCTAGGCCAGCAAAAGCTCATATTCAGTTTGCAGGAAAAGCAGTAAAACTGAAATTTTGCATGTTGAATGCTTCATCAATATTTTTTCTCCATGTTTCCTGGAATGTCAATTTGTTTTATGTTTTTTGTTTTTGGTTTTTTTACTGGAGATATATCTGTAGACCTTCAAACTTACCTTATCTGATGACATCCCAGACACTGAATACCAGTAATAATGAGTAAACGTATATGTGGTTGATGAAGTCGATGAACTGTTCAAAATCACCTATGTCCCATCTAACTGAACATCCAGGCATGTGTAATAGACTAAACCAATTGTGTTTCGCCTTCTAACGCCATACGATTTATTTCTGACAACAGTTGTTAATACCGCTGTTCAACATCGCCTGGTACATAATTCACAACCCTTAGTCCTGAAGGAATGGCTGAAAAAAATTGTCGTCTTGCATGTCCCTTGGAAGATAATTCTGACTGTAGGAGTCGATACAGCTGCTCACCGAGATAACCGAAATGAGGTCGCTCACACGGTTCATACTGCCAACAATCTTTCATAGTTTCAAACCTAAAAATCATTGTCAGGTTACGATATTGCTGCTGCCATATGGCTAGAAAGATGACTTTGCATTATCAAAAATTTGCGCTGCTATTATGTATTCGTAGTTAGCGGTATGAGAGAGTCGCTTATAATAGCATTTCTTCTTTACGTCTCAAATCTTCCGTACTGAATAAAAACGACTTTCTCTCGTTTTTTCTTTAGACCTGTGTTAAAAATGTTTAAAAACGCAACTGAAACTTACAGGAAATCAGGGCAATGCGAAGGTTGTGGTAGTCGAAAACCTGCATCAAGGAAGCTACGTACTTCATGGTTGGACAAACCGTCGTAAGGCGCAGACGCTCGTGTTACAATCTCCCAAAGGAGCACTCCAAAGGACCACTGCAAAGTAAAAGATATAAATTTTGCGCAACTGAGTAAAAAATTGTTTTTCTTACAACGTCTGATTTAGTGCTGAAAACACGACGGTCCTTGAGGCATTCGGGCGCAACCCACTTGAGTGGAAGTCGCGCAGGGCCAGTTTCGGACTCGTTTGGGTAAGAAAATGGGTCTTGCAAATTGACTGCCAATCCGAAATCTGCGACCTTTACTACTCGATTGATGTTAACCCTAAAACACGTATATGGTATGCAGGAGCACAGTGTCTATAGATAGATTGGAAATTTGCCACATTTTGTGGTTCACTTACATGCAATTTCGAGCAGCCAGGTCACGATGCACGATATCCATTGATGATAAGTAGGCCATTCCCTGGCTAACTTGATATGCGAAATGCGTCATATCGTAAATGGTAATTGCCTTGTTAGTTCCAGATTACTTCAGGTAAAAAACAACAAGTGAACTTACTACGAAAGGATTTGCTATATATGACTTTAAATCACCATGTTCCATAAACGGTAGTATGACCCAAGGCGAACCTGCCGAACTCGTGCATATACCAATCAAACGCAATATATTGGGGTGTTGTAATCTCCTCATTACTGCGCCCTCCTTCAAAAATCGCTCGATTTGTTTGGGATCGTTCTGACAATCTCCTGAGTTGGTGTGTAAGGTGAGTGATTGCAAAAACATAACGAGAACTTACCCTTCAATGTTTTGACAGCAACTGCATCTTTTCGACCTGTGTTGGGATTGTGCATTATTCCTTTGTACACATGACCGAAATATCCTAAACAGGGAAATGTGAACGTATTTACGAATACTAACCTTTCCCAACTATCCGTTCAAGAACGATGCAACTACGCGGAAGCAGCAAATCTTCAACTGTTCGTTGAACATCCAAACTGATCGGTTGTGGAGGAAGCGACGAAAATGAGCTCGATGACTGCTCCGAAAAAGATGAGCATTGAGAGTCGACGTCCGGAAGAGGGTTGAGGAACACTTCTCCACGTGACATTCTCTATTGTAAATATGAAACTATTAAGGGAAAAATACGGACCGCGGAAAACGCTCCCTTTCTACCAAGTACAGTGTGCAGTAGGTGTATAGACAAACACTGCGTGAGAATCGAACGGACAGTGGAGAATGAGAGCGCTGGAAAGCAAACATTTTTGCGCACAACTGGCAAGTGTGCAGCTCATCTCGTTGGTGTTATTCTGAGGGTTTTTCATCCGCTGAACTCTGGTTGGAAGAGGATAATGTGAATCTTCACTGTAACATCGTGCGTGTTGATCCTTAGTTTTAGAGCTCCAGACATTTAACTTCACGTGAAATTTGACATTATTTTATGCCTTTCGTTGTCGTTAAGCATGATTTAGTTGGATCATGAATCGGTTTACTGTATGAACACTTCCAATCTGCTCACCATCTTCACCTATTGAACAATGCATTTTTCGTCATGTAATATATCTGCGTATACATATCTAATATCTAATTCCAATTACAAGTCAAGGCATCCTACGTAATATTAAAATTCGCTGAGGAAATATACGACCAGTCAGGCTACGAACGTATCAGCACTCGCTCTGTTCCGGATGACGGTGCAAACAAGACAAATTTCGGTCCGGTTTTCGACAAAACTCGAGACCAAACATCTTTAACTTGTCTAATCACACCGCACTATTTCTGTGACTCACTGAGGAAACAGAAATAGTGCAGCGTGCCGTGCACAAATTCATTTAGTATGTACATTGTAAGATAATTTCTTAGGAAGTTTTCAAAGGTACAGTTTAATGAGTAACAACGAACAAAACCAACAAAAACAAAGTTAACAATGAAACGCACTATTTAAGTCGTGGAAACTCCATAAGTTCGCCGGGTTTTACCGTATTCCAGCTCGATATTTTACTCGGATTCGCCAGGCTTTCTACGAACGTGGCCTTTCCGTTAGTTGCATCTGTACCAATCATGATTTCGTTGATATCCTCTTGTCTTTTGAGCAAGTGTTGCGACTGGAAAATTTCCTTAAACTCCTTAAAGACATTATGCCTCGAAAGCTTGCTTCTGGACACTACGTTTACAGTGAGAACACCTAAAAAGGAGCACGTAGATTAATTTCTGCAAAGAAGAAAAACCTTCTGGTGTGAGGCACCGTTTCATAGCTTCAAAAACGGACCGCTTCGCAAATGGTGCTGGAGGACACACCAAACCGTCGACCTGGTAGTCGCCGGAAATATCCACGAAAATGACATCAAAAGGCTTGAAAGATTTGCTAAACGGGTACTCTTCGATATATTTAAGAGCATCGTCCTGAACAAGCGTTATTCGTGGACTATCTGCAGGCATCGCAAAATACTTGCTTGCAATTTCAAAGACATTGCTGTCAATGTCCACTGCCGTTACAGTTGCCTGAAACATGATCGTGAAACATGATGGAAAATGTTACCAACGTTACTTTAGGAAAAACGTCATGCAAGAACGTGGTGAGGAGACCGCCTCCTAAACCAAGAACGCAAAAGTTTGCTTCCAGTTTAAGGTGTCCGACGTTAGGAAACTGTTTCAGGAACAGAATGGAGCCGAGCATCATTTGGTGGTGTTCACAGGAAAGATATTTTGTGTCAATTACGGTCTTTTCTGGCTCATTGAAACAATCTGAAACATGCTGAAGTTAAAGACAGCTCAGGAAGCGCTAATAAAATATGTAAATTATTATGTAGAAATAAGTACCCTCAACCTTTCTCGGTGGGGTACTGTTCTCCGAGTTTCAGTTGAAAATTTGCTTCATTAGAAATTAATCCACTTCTCAGGCAATATCTTTAAATCAGGCGATATCAACAAGGCTCACCTATTATTTTTGCTTCAGACTGGACCACAGTTGCAATGTTCGTGAATACCAATCGGCGAACAGATAAGTCATCGCTGAACTTTACGTGCTGAATCTCCCAAGGACCGTTCACTCCTTCTCCATTGACAACAACGAATTTTTCCACATAATCAACTCCCACCGAAAGAATTTGAATCTAAAGAAAACGTAGAATGATATTAATAGCAAGACACTTACTGATTCATCATTACAGTAGAATGGTCTTAAGTTGAAGGCAAATGAGCCAAGTTCATCTCTCAAAGTCTCTGTTGACCCGTACTTTTCGTTTTTATACAGCTTCACCATGCAGAGGCGATCCATTGCTACGCTCTTCAGAAGTTCTTGTCGTCCTTCAACGCAGTCAAAGAGATACTCATTCGCACGCTCAAAGGGCACAACGAAGATCGCGTATTTCTTTACTTTATGCACATCCGGATCATCGTATATGCAGATATTGAATCTTGGTGCGCCAGTTTCGCCATTATAAAGCACCATGCTGTATTCGCGATTCAACTTTCTTAAAAAGTTCGATTTAGGTTGCAAATTGTGCAGGGCTTCCAACTTACTGTGTGGCACAGACTTCGATAAAGTACTGTAACTGCCTATCTGTTAACATGTGGTCCATCAGTTCTCCAACGGAACGACATTTAACAGCCGGGCCGACAAGTTTCGTAGGAATGTACTCAATGTATTGCTGTAAAAAAATTGCTGCTTCGGGGTGAAATCAACAAAACGTACGTCTTCGGCATTTACGGGTTTTAGAAGTTTTGTTAATACAATCAGGTATACGGGGTATCCGATGTTCCGCTTCCGTTGTTTTTCAGTGGTGTACTCGACTTTTTCAATTCGAACAAGAAATGGTTGCGTTAAATGCCTGAAAGAGACAATGTAAAATGTCACAAACGTTCAAATGCAAAAGAACACATTTTAAAAATTTGGTTAAACGAACCTTTCGCTAAAGTATGAGCTGACAAACTTGATAATTTGTTCTTGTGCCAGAGTAACGACCAAAAAGAGTCCGAAGGGTTTCAGTACTCGTACCACTTCGTCAAAATAACTTTTCACGAGGTCCTCGCCTGTTATTTTTATACTTGATTTAGGCATAAGTGCATCTAGTGTCCCTTTATCGATGACCACGTTGAACGATTTATCACCAGCCGATATCTGTAAATTAAGTTTTAAGTTTTTTTTCCCATGAGTAACACCACATACCTTGTCGACGGAGCACTGTTCGAATGATAGTCCCGAGCGTTTAGAATTCTTTGTGCGCTGCAGTTTAATTGACTTCTCGTCAATGTCAATACTCATTATGTCCTTAAATCCTTCGTCATACATCTAGATAAATGCTTTGTTACAATAAAAGTAACAGAAACGTTACATCGCTAGCCAAATTTGAATTTCCGCATCCTATTTGCAGATACTTGTAAGAGGGCTTCAGATATCTAGACAGGTTTTGTCGAAGATCGGCAAATGATCCGTACCTTAAAATTTAGTGGTAGTTCTTTCATATCACTAGAAAATACGAACCATTCGAAGTTGTTTGTCCGCTTGTTGAATTTTTCCCAGTATTCGGGCTCGGCAAATTCGTCCACATTCTTTGGGAGCAGGTTGTTGCTGTTAGCAGAACCTCCCTGTTTCCTTCCCATGTTATCAACTGTAAGAAAACGTACACAAGCAAATCAACACGAATCGAGGAACATCGGATAGAATGTGAAACGGGGGAATAGCTGCTGAACAGCACCTTGCAATGCAATGAATGTGCAAATTCTCACAGATGTCTTGCAAAGAATATATTGCAATGCGATGGCAGCTCTAACTTCTGGTGGTCCCTGTTGCATTTCCTGCACACTATGATATGTTGAAAATGAAGGCATCACCTGCACCAAGTTACCAATGCAACACAGAATAAAAAGGTTATTCAGGAATTCAACTAGCTTTGTAGTGGGAGCTTCGCGAGGTTCATCCAACACGTGAGATTTTTGTGGATTTTCACACTTCGTGACGTTTTGGTATGTTCAGATAAGTTTTTACAATCTTCATAGCATGAATTTCTGCATTTGAAAAATGAATTCTGGCTGCATAAGGGTATCTCAGGTTATTTTCCTTAAAACATATAGTTATCAATATATAACGCCATAAATGCTTTCAGCTACCCCTGTGGGGACAGCGGTGACCAAACACGCACATTTGTCTAGAGGTTCTTCTGCAGTGACCGTCCAAACAGTAGATATTACACTGTGAAAATAATGCAAGGAACACAAATAATATAATCGCGAACTAAAGATAACAAGAAGTTCGTGTAGAAGAAACTCAAATTGTTCACTGCATTTATGCCACACCCTGTAATTACACGAGCAGGCGGCGACTGTCATTAGCAGGCGACGGCTGTGTGCCTCGGCTCTCATTAATAGATTCTCTATGATCATCACTTGAATGGACAAAATAGTTTGGATTCTCGAACGAAATTGCGGTTGCTGAGGTGCTGGGCTCCTGATCGTCCGTAAAAGTCATCTGAATTAAACATGTCGTCATTTGAATAAGAGTTATGAGCTCACCCTTTCGTTTACATTGTCCTCGGTCCTTGTGGGGAGAATATGTCTGTCTTCATAATATTTATAGCACGCCATAGCTGAGAACGTGCAGAAACCGTACCAAGCTGTCATAAGCCCGGTTGCGATGATTGTCAACAGTTCAAATGATGTGCTGGCTAAACATCAAAATTGTAGGAACACTCATAAATCCTTGACGTACTGTGGTGTCCAAAAAGGTCCTTCAAATTTTGGAGTGGAAGAAACATTACAGCTGCGGTCAAACAGTATATCATAACCAACAATATCGTTAGAAACATTTGGTGAAGGATAGCGGGAATCAAGAGATGATGGTTTTTGTGCTTGTATGCCAGAACTAGGGATATGATTTCAAGCAAACCAATTCCTTCGTGGATCACTTCTAACATGGAGTCGAACGAAGAGGAGACTGCGAGCGCCAGAAGAAATTCCATGATTTCTGAGATAACTTTGAGGATTGTGATGATGAATATTGCTTTCTACAACACAAAAGATCGAATTGAATAATAGAAAACAATACATGCAGTAAACTTTAAAACTGCAGTTCACCACAGACCATTGCGTCAGCGTTGATGCACTTAAGGGCCAGCACAATTTGTGCCATACGATTTCTAATATTAGCACTTGTATCACGGGCATTTAGATAGTGTCGGCCATTTCTTGATTTGTTCTTATGAATAACTAAGGCACCGGACTAGACGTTAAGCGTTCTGGGTTTTAAGTTAACGGCAGATAGTTTCTTGGTAAACCCCACTAACTGGGATGCTAACTGCGCTACAGCTCAGTTTTGCGCACCACATTTGCCCGTACGAGTAGACCACAAAATTTTTTCAGAACACAGAAAAGAATATCTCCAGTGCTATTTGCTATTTTTCACGTTCCGACTACAAAAATGCCGTGTAAATTACTAACGTTTCAAGCGGGTTCAGTACAAAACCTGCAACGTAAAGAATAATTCTTTCCAAATGAGACGCAATCCTTTTTTATCAGAAAAAGTTCGTACGAATAAAACCTACCTCAGCGTGAAGTCGTCCAAAGAAAACATAATATTGAGGGTGTATCAAGGCATCCCTCGGTAAAACCATTTTCAGCTCTAGAAAAGAAACATATTTAACAGAAATAAATAAGATGTTAGAACGAAACACTGTACAGACGAGGACATAGTAACGGGAACGCGGCTTGCCGGAGTGTTGACTGGTGAGCTCTGCTGTGTTCTTATCGCTTATGGTGGCGCAATGCCAGCGGTGTCAATCAGAATCGATCAGACCTAAAACATCTTTGCTTACGGGCTGAAGTATGGCGAAATGAGGATAGACGGTAGATGTCCATTCCTACCATAGTTCAAAATGTACATTGACTTTTAAACATTTCGTACATGCTTTGACATAACTTGCCATATCAGTGATACTCTTGCCCACTTGCTTATGGACGACAGCATTGAAGGCGATGTTAGATATTGTATAGCACTTAGAGGTCCGCTATTCTATGACAAAATCTGGTTGCTTTGGGTTTTAAGTGGAAACTGGTTGAAAACTGAAATAGTGTCCCATTTTATACTCAACAACCAAATAGAAACGTAAACGTAGTGCAATTCTGCGTGATATTTACAACACCTTATTAACATCAATAACATATAAAAGTTTTTACATAAATGTACATATTATAGTCAATGAAGGAAATCGGCTCCTAGATCATTTTAGCGCCAAAACATTTAGGTTCCACAATTTGACTTTTATGTATTTGTTTTATGTGTTCTTTATTGATTGGATCGCGACAACACTTGGAATACAGAAGCTGTGTACAAGCAATCATGGCAGATCACGCGGCAATTGTGATCCTCCAT